>CM071568.1:59570335-59862532 GCA_036426205.1 Ascaphus truei | reverse complement strand
GGGGGGGGGGGGGAATCACTACCCTCCCGCCCCCCAGTAAGCCACCATTGTCAAATAGTACACATTGGGAGAAGAAACAGCTCAGGCCCAGATTCACTAAAGGGTGCTAAGCTTTAGATTGCCTAGCTTCCATTCAAGTGAATGTTTGTGAATCTGGGCCTCCGTGTACAGTGACTGGTAATGTACTGTATAGGCACAATGACTGAAAGTACATGTAAAATTGGGCTCTGCCACTTAAAACTGTACACAGAGGCCCAGATTCACAAAAATTCACTTGGATGGGAGCTAGGCAATCAAAAGCTTAGCACACTTTAGTGAATCTGGGCCTGAGCTGTTTCTTCTCCCAATTTGTACTATTTGACAATGGTCTTCAGAATCTATTTCTGAATGTCACTGTGTGAGGAAGAGGTTACCTAGCTAACATGTACAAAATCTTTGTTCCGTACGTTTCAAAACACAAAGACAGACAGCTTCTATTCACTCCCATCCTTTTCTTTTTATGGTTTCTCAAAGGATAAAAACAAAACACAACGGTTCTCTTTTCATCACACGTAACATTGTTAGACTATACAGATAGGTAAACTCTTCCCAAGCTTCATGCATAAAGGCTGTGTTCTTCTGAATTTCAAAAATATGTATTAGAGCATAGGTGAACAGTACATACAATCTTACTATACAGTAATCAGAAATCAGAGTAGGGCAGATTGAAGGGTAGGTTGAAAAAACAATGCTATCAAAGACTGCTATGTGTACAGACAGGAACATATCCAAAACAAACACTTGTGCTGTGCAGTCACAGGTTACATAGCCACTGTCCTCTGAGCTCATAACTCACAAGACTGCTCAGCTTTAGACCGAAGCAGCAACAACTAAACTACAAAGATTTGAGCTAGGAGCAGGAATAATAATAGAATCAAAGCGATTACCTAAAAAAAACAAATGTGCCCAGGACATACTTGAAAACGAGAGGTAACTCTCAATGTATTACTTCCTGGTAAAATATTTTATAAATAAATAAATAAACTGTGAATACAGCACACTCCCCCGTCTGGTATCACTATACAAGACATTTGAAAGAACATAGAATAACACATACCATAACAAGTACAAATGTCTATTGTTCAAGTGTCCTTGTCTTTAGTAAAAAATGTCTTACAATGTCTCAGAGTGTCTTGCAAGAAAAACACCAGTTCGAGGTGTACATACTGTAGATATTGAAAAAATGATACTTGAGACACAAACATAGATGTTAAAAAAGATGTATTAATTATACATGAACGAATACAAAAATGGATCATCCTACATTGGCGGTCTACATTGGGTCCCCAACATTGGTCCATTTTTTGTATTCTTTCATGTATAATACAGTACATCTTTTTTTAACATCAAGGTTTGTGACTCAAGTACCGTTATTTCACAAATAGAATTATCGCAGTGATAGGTCTGATGAAGCTCTTTACTGTGTCCTGTCTTGCTGTTTTGACCTGGACTTTAAGGAATTTCCCATCTTGGCTGGGAATGGTTAACATAAATCCCATTGCTACTGATTCCGCTTGACTTGCTTTCAGTGAGTTGGGGTGTACTTAAGGAAGACATATATTAGGAGACTTTTTCCACAAAACTCAGTGCATTTGGATGTGATTAAAGATGGTGACATTTTCTCTTCCTCCTCCCTGTGCCTTGAGATAGGGATAGAAGCCCTAAGATGGTTGTATCTAGAGGTCTGTGGGTCTAGAACTGTTGCACGTTTTTTGCTGTCACACTCTGTACACTAGATAGCTTTTTTACAGTCTCTGGAGAGGTAACTTGTAGAACTGCATCATTGGAAGCAAACTACATAATATTTGAGTAGGCTTTTATGTTCTTCTAGAGGTTGCTCTCTAAACGCATGATATTTTTCAAGGCAGTGGAGTTTCTTGCCAGACTGGCTGGGACCTCTGACTTCCTGATGGTAGTAGTGAATGGGTAGAAGATGTGCACATCGAAGACACATCTGTATTGTTTACAGAGTGTTTTTCTTGTGCTACCAGATCTTGTGACTGATCTCTCATTCTTCGAGTAGCTAGAACTAGGTACACGCGATGCACCGAATGTGACGCTTGGATCATTTCTGGTCTTAGTTAGTCCACGGATAAACCTTGAAAAGAAGGCGGAAGGAGGAAAGGCAACTTTATTCTCCTCTTTGTATCTTGAACCTTGTGAGATCAATTCCTCTTGTAAGTCATGTGGCAGTTTCTCTACTATGAGGTTTACTACTTGAGCAGTGTCTAGACAGCTGAGACCTGGTGATGTGGATACACTTTTGCAGCCTTGAGCTCCAGTAGCAAATTCCTAAGCTCTTTTAATCTTTTATAGTCTTAGGGGGAGATTTTAGGAAAATTCTAAACTTTCTTGAACAGTGCACTCTCAATTATCTCTGGGCTGCCATAGCACTCATCTAGCCTTTCCCATACTATTTGAGTCCTAATGCAGGATTATCTACATGTACTGATCGGAGTCTCTTTATATATTCTGATAACTAGTGTCCCAATCATTTGGCTAAAAGGTCAAGTTCTAAATTTGCAGTGATGTCCAAACTTTTCACATCATTCCTGAATGTGGACCTCCATGCTCTGTAATTCTCTGGGTAATCGTCGGACTTGTTAAGCCTGTGTTGACCAATTTGCGGCAAACAAAATACTTGGCAAAGTCTGTTATGTCTGATACTTCAGTATGTGAGTGCAGTTGTGGTTGTGGGATGCTATACTTGAGTGTGTTGCTTTGCCCGCCATCTAGTGTGATAGCGTTGAACTGTGAGGTAGAGGGAGATTGATCAGATGCTTTTGGTCTGTGCTGGGTGTATGTGTTGTGTGCAATGACCCTTGCCAAAAGGTGACCATGCAGTTGTGTCTTTAGCCCTACTGTATGAATGTGCAGTGATTTCATTTTACCACGAAGTAGTGCGCATATATCATATATATGATAAAAAAAACATATGTTTGTGAGTGGATGTACATACTGTATGAATATATACATATATAGATATAGATGCACACACACACCAGACTTACAGAGTATAGATAAAATACAATTGTGGATGGCTTTATACAAAATGCAGAACAATTTTATACGATGCTGAAGTATCCAAAAACTCATTGAGACCAAAGGAACTTAATGCTTCTATCTTAAAGATTGAGTACTGTATGTTTCTTGTTTGCACAACGTACTGAAGTGGGCACTACCAAGTATGCTGCTGGTTGTGTTCTAAGCCAATTAATGTTAAATTTCAGGGATCTCTAATATGCTGTCAAAAAATAATTTGGAACACCATGTATAAGAAATATAAAAAATACGGACTCTCGAAGGGCATCTCGTACGTCCCACATATTCCAGTCCACAACTGAAAGAGAGCAAATACACAAAAAAGGGGGTATTACAATTGATGAACCCTTTAACGTTAAATGATTTGTTATTGGTACAGTAGAAGAAACAAACATTCTGCAATTATGAGACAAATGTCTACGTATGATGAAAGAAATCCTACCACATTTGAAATTCCCTGTTGGTTTACTAGACAAAAAAAGTGGGTTTTGTACTGTAGTAGGTTTCTTAAGTCTAGTAGATCCCACAACATTTTTCTAAATGTTCTCCTTTTGAAAGAAAAATCATGGTACAGGAAAAATAACTTTATGTAAAATATCTTTTATTCTTGGTGCTGTCAGAGTACCTTGTAATAAATAAAACATGTGGTAAACAAGATTCTTAATTTGACTTTTTTTGTAACACATTTTGTCTATCCAAAGATGATGTGTTTTTTAAAGAAGCATCAAGAAGTTTCTCTTTGTAACCCATCTCTAAAACATTTGTATTTGAGGAACGGAGACGGTTTGGTAAAATCATCTTTGTCTTAACAGTTCATGCAAAGTCTATTAAATTGGCCATACGGAATGTTGGTCAACCATCTAGCATGATGATCGCTTCAAAGTAATTACTGCAAGCTGCTTCTTTGGGGAATACACTGGTTCTAATTCTCTTATCTGAAGTGTCCGA
Source organism: Ascaphus truei (assembly GCA_036426205.1). NCBI lineage: Eukaryota > Metazoa > Chordata > Amphibia > Anura > Ascaphidae > Ascaphus > Ascaphus truei. The sequence continues at coordinate 59,858,503 of CM071568.1, read as the reverse complement.
CAAAATAAGATCTAGAAATTCAATGGATAAATGCTGATATTGTTTGTGAAGACAAGTCCTCTGTCATTGTTATTGAAGTGTTGGAACATATTTAGAAGTTCAGTTTTGCAACCCTTCCATTTGATCAGAATGTCATCTATGAAACGGCCATAGAGGACCAGGAACGACCCAAAATGTATCGCACCAAACATGACTGGACTCCAAATGGCCCATGAACAGGTTGGTATAACTGGGGGCGAACCAGGTCCCCAAGGGTAGGTTGAAAAAAAAAACAATGGTGCCCTAGGCTACAATGTATACAGAGGAACAGATCCAAACCAAACCAAAATTGTGCTACTGCAGCTCCAGTCACAGTATACAGAGCCACCCCTGAACTCTAAGCTCATAACTCACAAGATTGCTCAGCTTTAGACCTACTGTAAGTAGCAGCAACTAGTCTACAATGATTTGAGCTAGGAGCAGGAAAAAGCATATGATCTAAGGTTTTACCTTAACAAATAGTTGCATAATGACATATAAACAATAAACTATGAATACAGCACAATAACATTATCCCACAAAAGTTTTCCTTAAAAGTAGAGCACATTTTAAAGTTGCAAAGGCGAAAGCATAACAAAGAAGAAATCAATATACTGTAAAAGCAGCCAGCTTTTCACTTTCGTTTAAAAAAAAAGAGGGCATTCAGATACCAAAAATGACTCGCTTGTAATGATCTTTCACGGGTAGTACTTTTCCGAACCAACATATTGCACATATTGGTATGTGACCTTTGGTATATGTTGAGAAATAAGTGACACATTTAGCAGACAGTTAATAAATACAGTAGCCAGCTGTAAGTCACTTATTGAAGAATATGGTTTTGAAATAAGCACATGAATATAATCTTTAAATATGTTACTTCAATAGGTAGCAAAATGGATGTTTTATATGGACACCATTCATCTCTCTCTGACCATGTTAGTGAAAGATAAATAACTACCGTATATTCCGGCGTATAAGACGACTGGGCGTATAAGACGACCCCCGACTTTTGAGAAGATTTTCCAGGGTTAAAAAGTCGTCTTATACGCCGGAATATACGGTATACTCTTTTATCTGTTACCACCTTGTTGCAGTGACAGACTTACCTTTTTGCCGCACTTCGGCTCGGGGATGGCCCTCCCCCAAAATTGCCGCTTTTAGTCAGCCTTGTGGGAAATTTGTCTCTGTCTGGTTGTCATCAGCATATGATACTCATCACACACAGATGAGGTCTACGAAGCCTCACTTATAACAGATCCATTTGGTTCTCAACTCAAATTAACCAATTACATACAGGAGCGACACTTTCTGGTTTTCTGGTTTGCAATGTTTCTTTAAATCTGTTAACAACTGCAGTTCTATTAGGAACTGATAGTCTACGGATTCCCTAGAAGATAAGAATTAAAGCAATGAAACAATACAGGCATAGCCTTGCAGTTACATTTCTTGTTTATTGGGGCCCTGTGAATGCATATTCTCTCAGGAATTAATATATATGTGAATAGTTAGCTGAGCTTAAATGTATCTGAAGTCTGAGGGCACTGCTATATTTTCTCTCTACCCGATAGATCAGACTTATTTTCATACTTTTTAGGGTTATGGCCAAATAACAAATATTGGTCCATATTTACAAAACAGTCTTCTTCCACAGGACAGCTTCAAGCACTGAAAGACACCTTACAGCCTATTTACTTAAATGGAACATCTCTGTACACTATGTCCTTTACAGTATGTAGAACCCCAATGTTGGTCCCTGGAGGAGACATGTACAGGGGTATAGCCATGGAGATGTATGAGGGGAAGTAACATTGGCTGTTATTTAGCCCACAGCTTTAAAATTACAGCTTTTTTGTCAGCATGCAAAATAAACAAAACTGGCCTATCCCTTTGTAAGGGCTAACTCAGCGGTGCGCAAACTGGGGGGGGGGGGCACAAGATTATGTAGGGGTGGGGGTGCGGGCTGCTTGCAGGGAAACCTGGGGGCGGGCAGAGCTGTGCACGGGCGGCCAGAAGCTCCGTGCTGCTGCTTCTATGTGTCTGTGTCTTGCAGAGGGGGCGGGGCTTCTCTGTGCACACAGACAGCCCCTCCTTCTCTTCCTGTCTGCTTCCCGCACCAGTTTTCAGCAGCTTCGGGGGTTGGGGGATCGGAGCATGTCGTCCCCCCAGGTGAAATTGTGTGACTGATTGTGTGTGTGTGTGGGAATGATAGTGTGTGGGTGGGGATTGATGTTTTTGATTGTGTGTGTGTGGGGGCGGATTGAGTGTGTGTGTGGGGGGTGTGAGTGTGTGTGGTTTGGGGGGTTGCTTGCTTGTTTGTGCGGGGCTTGCGTGTGGTGTTGGTGTGGGCTTGCGTGTGGTGTTGGTGTGTGTGAGGAGGGGGGGGGGCTTGTTGTGGTGTGTGTGTGTGGGGCTTGCGTGTGTGTGTGTGTTTGGTTGTGTGTTTTGGTGTGTGGCGTTGCGTGTGGGTTTGATGTGGGGGCGGGTGGACTGTGTGTTTGTTTGGGGGGCTTGCGCTTGTGTGAGTGTGCTTGTGTTTTTTGGGGCTTTGTGTGTGTGTTTGCTTGTGTGGGTTTGGCTTGTTTGCGTTTTTTTTTTTGGTGGCTTGCTTGTAGGAGTTGTGCTTGTGGGGGATTTACTGTGTGTGTGGGGGGTGGGCTTGCCGTGTGTTGTGTGGGTTGTCTGGTACTGTGGTTTGTTTTTGTGTGGGCTTGCACGTTGTTTGTTTTTCTTTTCTTGGTTTTTGTTTGTTGTGTTGCTTGCATTTTTGTTCGTGTTTTGTTGCTTCATTTTTTTGCGTGTGGGTTTTCTTCTGTTTTGGTGTTTGTTTGGTGCTGTCCATTGATGTGTGTGGGGTTGTGGTGCTATGATTGTGTTTGTGGTTTGTTTCTTTTTGAGTTTGTTTGTTTCTTTTGTTGTTTGTTTTTTTTCTGTTTGTTTTTTCGGCTTGTGTGTGTTTTTTGGTCTTACCGAAAGTTTTTTTTTTTGTTTGTGCTTGTTGTTTGTTTTTGTTTGCTTTCCTTTTTTTTTTTTTTTGTTTCTTCTTTTTTTTTTTGTTTTTTTGTTCTTTCTTTTTTGTTTTTTGTGGTGGTGGTCTTGCGTTTGTTTTTTTTATTTGTTTCTTTTTCTTTTTTATGTTTTTTGTGGCTTTGTTTTGTTTTGGTTCTTTTTTGTGTTTTTTTTCCGTTCTATTTTTTGTTGTTGTCTTTCGCTTTTTTTTTTTTTTGGTTCTTTTTTTTGTTGTTGTTTTGTTCTGTGTGTGTTTGATTTTGGGGATGGTGTGTGTGTGGTGTGTTGATTGTGTGGTGTGTGTGTTGGGGATTGGTTTGGTTGTGTGTGTATTGCTGTGGGTGTGTATTGGATTGGTGTGCTGTGGGGATTGAGATGTGTGTGTGTGGGGAATGAGTGGTTGTGTGTGGTGTGATGGGGGGGGATATTTGGATGAGTGTGGTGTGTGGGGGGGATATGAATGTGTGTGCTGTGGTTGATTGATTGTAGTGTATTTTTTATGTGCTGTAGTGTGTGTATTGTGGTGATTGTATTGGATGGAGAGAGTGGTTTGGTGTGGTAATGCAGTGGTGCCGCAAACTGGGGGGCAGTGGGAGAGCAAAATTATTTAGGGGGGCGCAGGCGGCGTGCGGCAAAACATGGGTGCGCGGGCCGCAGACGCTGTGCGCGGGATGACGAAAACCTGTGCATGAGGGCGGCCAGAGAATGTGCACTTGCGTGCAGCCGAAGATGTGTGTCGGGTGGCTGAACAGGATAGTGCAGGTGGCGGCACGTGATGGTGTGTGAGCGCACGCACAGGGCGTCGGAGGTACGATGGAGGGCACGCGCCGAGCACGGTGAAGTCAAACGCCCCTCCTTCGTGTGTCTGCCCTGAACAGCGCTGTGTTCCTGCTCTCCTACGTCTGGCAACCTGCTTCGCTGCGATCCTCTGCAAGTGAAAGGGTCGGCTGCACCTATATCAATCAACTGATGTAGCCAGGTCCCCTTGACATCTAGCCCCCCCTTGCGCACTCACCCCCCTCCTTCTGGTATGCGAGCGCGCGTTGTTAGTTGTTGCTGAGTTGTTGATGAGTTCCTGTTGCTGTGCTGCCTCTGTCAGTAAGAGGCACCTGGAGGTCTGCAACATTGTTGGCGGTAGTCTGATGCAGAGCTCGTGAGTCTGGCAGCACAAAGCAGACAGATAAAAGCAGTTGGTGACTGGATCCTCAGGTAAGGGTAGGGGCAGGGGTCTGTGACTCTCTTCTAGGCCAGCAATCCCCTAGGCCCCAGATAGCCCTGAGTCATCTTAGCTGAGCATTGTAGGGACAGGCCCTAGTTTAGGGGACCCTGCCCCATTATATATTGCTAGGAGTGTATCACGGACATTGACTCGGATTGCTAGAGGAGCTGGACTATCTCCACGGAGGCCCACTAGCGTGACTGCGGCCTACTGGCAGCAGAAGACCCTAACTAAGGTAGAGACGGTGCGGAGCGTACGGTGATATTATCCGCGCTGGAATTCACCCCACCTGTAGATGATCCCGGTGGATCCAACCCCAGTGATATGATCCAGCGGGCACCCGTGGCTGGAGCCCGGCAGGTAACCCACAACTCACGTGCACCAACAAGGCCTATCACCAGAACATGTGGCTGCGCAGTCACACCACCACACATTGGTATATGACTTGGGAGTGCGAGACAATTGGGTTGGGGTTACTGGACACAGGGTGGATCACTCTTTGGAGGTAGCGTCCGCCGGACCCTAGAGGTGGTAGCGTCCGCCGTGACGCCATAGAGGTGGTAGCGTCCGCCGTGACGCCTAAGTGCGTGACCGTCCGCCGTGACGCCTAGAATGTTAGCGCCCGCGTGGTGCAAATTAGCGTAAGCGTCTGCTGGCGCATAGTGTCTCCTCCAGGAAGGGACACAGGTTATGCAAACTGTTTTGGTTATATGTTGTGTTGGGAATAAGTAAAGTCCCATATAATATATTTGTGGTGAGATGATTGTCCTGCGAGGAACTACTCCCCCTCTGTTATACGTAAGTTGTCCACAGTAATATTACCCCAGGTTCCCCGTGGCGGAAGCTCAGCCTTCCTGTGAGCCAACAGGTTATGAACCACAATTAGTACCATGTGTTTCCTGCCCCCACACCGTGTGATCTGCGATTGGGTGGGGGAAACCCTGTTACATTTTGGAGGCGCTGCTGAGAGTGACCTGGGTGCCCTGTTTTCATTTTTTTCTAAATTGTTGCTTTTGTTCGCCATGAAGAAGTCACGTGCTGATTTCCCGGCCGCGGGGAAAATGTTGCGACTGTCCGAGCTTGGCGGGAAACCTAAGCCCGCCCCCGCCACCTGAATAACTCTGTGCCGAGCCAGAGCCTCAATGAAAGATGTGTGCTTCCCCTCCTTCAGATTCCACTAGGGGAGCAGCACTGTGAGCCTTCACCCGTCTGTGTCTCCATCAAGAAAGTACTGGGGCAAAGAAAATTGCTCGCCGTCATATGGACTCTGGCCGACGAGGCCGGGCCGTATCCTTTTTGTTGTGTCCTGTATGATAGAATCGTTGATCCGTCGGGTAGTATGAACTTTGCTGTTTTGACGTCCTGATAAGAGGGCGGCTGGAAAACGCAAACGAGGATGGGTGCCGGGAAGGTTTCTGTAACAACGTTGACTGCTCCTTTTGTAAATTGGCCTGGGGAGGCATATGTGGGCTGCTGCACGGATACGACTCTGCAACCACGTGCCGTTGGCGGTTTACAGGACAGTCCGAGGAAGAGGGCACTGGTGCCGACATAAATGTTTCCTGATAAGGGTGATGAAACAGACTGTAAGGGAGTAAACCCCAATGTGTATGTGGCCTGGCACCCGCCAGGATGAAAGCCCTTACATTAATGTCCATGCCTGCAAAAAGCTTATGTCCAAGGAGCCGACCTATTTCAGCTACCGCTGGATTTCAGACCGGATGGAGAACTGAGCATACAGTATTTTAGCCCCACATGTGACTGTTCTAGAGCGGCATTGCGTGGGAGCCACAATGTGGAAGAATTGCGGTGCCTGGTTCTAAAACCTATTGTGCCCCAGCCTGAAGAGCGTCCGTATAACTAACAACCATCTACCCTTCTCATAGACATTTCGGAGGGCCATTGCGCCCAAGTGAACCTTCTAGACCTGGTTCCTGAGCAGGAACCAACAGAACCCGGATCAGCCCATCCTGGAGCCGAGCACACTTGGCGGAGGATCCTGATCGTGATGTTGCCAGCGGACAAGGTTGAATTCCCATCGTGGCGATGCGGCCGACCGGCGAACCACCCCAGCAGTTGAGACAGAGGAATCACGGGTAAGGTGTATATACCCCCACCTTCTTCTAGTGAATCCAGCGACCCTTCACTTGTGGTGATGCGGCCTGCGGCGGATCACTTTAGTGACACCAATGAACACACTATCTCGACGAATGCAGAGCCTGGCGTGTGGGCCCGTGTGCCCTAGAGGAAGTGTGTCCCGATGTTGCGGACCCTGCTGTGGGCCCGTGTGCCTACAATGGTCAGTGCCGACCTACTACAGAGGTATCATCGGTCCTAGGCTTGGGACCAGACCTACAGACGACAAGGGTAGTCGACTGCCCCAGGGGTGTTGGGGGTGAGCCTCAGGTGACCGCGGAGCACGATGGTCTCTAAGTCTGGTCGCCGGCGTAAGGGCTCCCCTCTGCATCGCGTCCTGGTGGAGGTCCTCATGGAGTAGCTGTCCAGAGAAGAGAGTGGACCAGTGTCTACCGTCGATCCTTCCGGAAGAAGGGAAGCCCATCGTCAGCTAGCAGAGTGGTAAAGAACCCCCTTGTTCCCCACCGACTCCGAAGGAGGTGGCGTGAAGAAGGCCAAAGCTACGGTTCCTGAGCGGAGTGTAGCCCGTGTGCTCCGACGCAATTGGTCCCAGGACTGGGAGCCAACGCTCCCGAAGTTCGAGTCAGTGAGTGGACTGTCCCAGAAGATTGGGACAGTCCCGATACCGCCATTGAACTGACAGCGTCCCCGAGAACCTGTTGGGCCACCGTTGAATCACCGCAGGGGTAAAGGTTCACTCTTTCCCCCCTGCCAGTGAAACCGAGACATTGTCCCGTGCTAGCTTTTCAGTGGAAGCCTCCACAAAAATATGGGGACAAAGACTGTGTGAGAGAGATCCGGGAGACTGGCCTCCTTTAGCCAAAAAGAGCGCCCCATTCCCCAGGTAGTGGACCGCGGAAAGGTCCTGGCCCTCCTGGTCTACCGCATCCAAGCCGCGGATGACCGGTAAAGGCCTGCTTAAAAGACGTTGTGCTACTCTCCTTCCACCAGGGAAGGAAGTAGCGAAGACCAGTGACTGTTTCCCCAGAGCGTGCTCAACAGGAGATTTTGCTGGGGAGGCTCACGGGCGCAAAAGGAGGTACCCCCACATGTTCAGTTCGGGGCACCCCACACATGGTCTCAGCCAGTCTCGGGTATTAATTGGTGTGATATGCCCTGTATTTTTCTGTGGTGAAAGTGTACCAATTATGCATGCCATTTTTCAGTGTGTAAACTTATGTCAAGGTAGTTGTTCCCCAAGAGGGCGTTGGATTTTCACCAGGGGGAGAGTGTAAGTCACCCCGGTTCCCCTGATTTCCTTTGCCCCCTAGCCTTAACCCCTTGGCAGGGGGAAGGGGACGGCGACTTCTCCCGGCGGGCACCGCCCTCTTGGTTTTGGCGCGAGCTTCGCCCATGCGCAGTAAAGATCGCGCACGCGGTCCCCATAGAAAAGAGCTTTGCCAAGGACTACAATTCCCAGCAGCCTCTGGGGACTGCACTTTCACCCTTGTCACAGGCAGCATTGAAGCCAATAGAGCTGGCAGATTCTCATGCTGCAGAGTTGCAACAATGTTGTGTGCAGACAGGGTTTTTGTCAGTTGCAGCACGTTAGGCAGTCAGGAAGAAGCAGAGCAAGGAGGCAGACAAGGGAAGGAGGTAGGGTACGGGAGAGAGGGATCCCCTGTACTAGCCAGCACCCCCTTGGCCCAAGATAGCTCTAGTTATCCCATATAGTGAGTGTTGCCAGGGATGCCCTAGAGTAAGGGACCCTGTCACTCAGGTTAGTCAGTTGTTAGTGGGAGTCAGGACTAGGCCTCGTTAGGGGAGTAGGCAGACGCTTAACCCCTTAGGCCCCAGATAGACTCTCCCTCTCCAGTGTATGGTGTATGTAGGATTGGTTGCTGTGTGTTGTTGCTGCATGTGCTGGGCGCAGTGTGTGCAGCGTGTGTGAATGTCTGCAGGCTGACGGTGAGAGCTGTGTGTCTGCTGCAGGCTGTTAGGAGTAGCGAGTAGCTAGATGTTAGGGAGGATTAGGGACTTGGGTAGCTAGGGGAGTGGGGCAGGTTATTACTCCGCAGGCCCTAGGAGATTTCCCCAAGCCACCCCAGGTTGCGGTTCATCAGGGACAGGCCCTAGGTTAGGGTTCCTGTCACGTTAGGGTTAGTTAGGGATAGATAGGGATAGCGGCGGTTGCTGTTCCCGTGATTCGGTTGCTGTTACCGTGAGACGGTGGGACCCTCGTTGGGGTTCCTGGAGAAGTACCTGGATAGGATCAGATGGATGCATCGCACGTCTGACCCTTTGAGAAGAGTGTTGCAGGCCCGAGCATCGGAGTGCTCGGAAGGTACCTCTGAATTATATGTGCACCAACAGGCCTATTAGTTCATAGTGACTGCGCAGTCACCCACGACCTCCGTAGGAGTACGGGACATTGGGTGTGGGGGATTACAGGACACTGGGTGGGAACGCCAGACATTGGGCCTGAGGTGATAAGGTTATGATGTTATGTAATGTGTGATATGTGTGTTAGTAAAGTCATATAGTTAATATACATGCTGTCGTGTAAGTGATTATTACTGTGATTGTCCTGCGAGGAACCACTCCCCCTCTGGTGGGAGCCATCGCAGGTGGAGGCGCTATACCGAGAAGATGTTGTAAGTGATCACCCCTAGTATAATTACCCCAGGTTCCCTGTGGCGGAAGCTCAGCCCTCCTGTGAGCCAACAGGTAATGCACCACACTTATGGTAACACCGTATGTTCCTTGCACCCACATCAGATCTGCGAGTGGGGGGGGGGGGAATACCCGTTACACTATGAATGTACAGAAACAATAAAAAAGAAAGTGAAAACACAACATTGAAAATGGAAAAAAAGAAATAATAATGTAGGTAGGAGTGTGGATGACAATGGGGATAGCAAGACAAAAAGCAGGGAGGGGAAGGAAGAAAAAAAAGGGGGGGGGAGATGGAAGGGAGGTAGCAAAGAGGTGGATGAATGCCCCCCAAAAGTATTGCCTTTGTGCACGTACGCTCTCCCAAGCTTGGCGCTTGGGGAGACAAACAAAATTGACTTTGAAGTGCGCTCAGCAGCAGTCAATGCGCACACACACAGCCACACACAAATAGCCCCGATCCACGCTTGCAAAATTATGCAGGACACCCTGTGCTCATGCTTGGAGAGTTGATGTTACCGCTCTCTGCGGTAGCGTGGACGCAGCCTAATTTTGCAAGCGCGAGCTGTTGAAATATGTAAGTATTTAGACATATTTGGATTTATATTGTATACCGTTTAATAAAGGTTTTTTTTTTTTTTTTCATGTGATTTTAATTACATCAGGCAGGGGGGGCCCGAGAAATTTTATGGATGAAAAGGGGGGCTCGGCATAAAAAGTTTGCTCACCCCTGCCCCGCTAACTCATGCTTCCCAGTTCATATATGCAGGGAGGCTAGGCCTCTTGCCAACCTTTGACCCCAAAATTCAAAGAGGTACTTGTAAGCAGGGGCTCTTAACATCAGTCTCTGGGTTGGTGTCCATATGGGTGGGGGCACCCTCTAGCGAGTTCAAGGGTCTGCTGCGCCCTGGAATAGAGGGTCTGGTTCCCTGGGATCTCTGGCAGCACAGTCCTTCTGTGCTAGAGATCCCCATTGCAGTTTGTGCAGCATACTTTTAAACCTGCTTGATGAACCTGGTGGAGACTGGCTCAATTACTGTAGCAGCAATCAACAAGCTCTCTGCTGATCTAATCAGCTAGAGACAAGCTTTATGTGTGCTGTCTTTTTAAACCAGGGAAAGACCCCATCACAGTCCCGTCCCCCCCAAAAGGTTTTGCAACCTACAACATGTGTACATTCTCAAGAACAAATATGCCTACTAGAACTTTGACCTAGTTAACTTTTCTTCCAAAATATATAATTGAACCAAATTCAGCTCTCCATTGTAACCTCTGTACGTAAACATTCATCTGTAAAATATTGTTATAATAAGAAGGGGTATTTTCATGTAATAATTACATTTATCAATACTGTATGTCAAGACACACATTTATTTCCTATAAGTATCTCCGTGTAAAGTGAAACAGAATTGATCTTTTATTCCCCGCTTCCTTTATCGATTTAAACCTTCACTGCTGCATAGTCATTATAAAAATCACTTTTGTAACTGATTTTGCCCACTGGTTAAAATTAATTTGTATTTTTTGCTAATTTGACACCGACAATCACTACTTCATTTTAACCCCTTCTGGATCATGCAGTATTGCAAAAGTTAAAATCTTCGCTTCAAATGTTCAATTCAAACAATCCAATAACTAATGTGAGCACACAATACACGGCAAACATATTTCATTTAACCATTAGATGCTGGAATAGCCTTCAAAGTGTTACTTTGCTTTTTTATTTTATTAAAACAGTTTGTCTATTTTTAAGGGTACAGAATTGTAACGGGTATTCCCCCATACAATCACATGTAATGTGTGTTTGCGGGGAACGCAGTGTTACCAGGTGTGGTGCATTACCTGTTGGCTCACAGGAGGGCTGAGCTCCCGCCACGGGGAACCTGGGGCAATTATATTAAGAGTAACACTCGGTGCAGCTCCTCCACCTGCGATGGTTCCTAGCAGAGCAGGAATTGTTCCTCGCAGGACACATATAAATAACCAGCACAACATGTGTAACCAAACAATGACTTTACTTGCCGCAACCATAAACGTACTTGTGTATATATATATATATATCTATATATATATATATATACAGGCCACCCCGCTTTAAGTACACTCACTTTAAGTACACTCGCGAGTAAGTACATATCGCCCAATAGGCAAACGGCAGCTCGCGCATGCGTCTGTCATCACGTCCTGAACAGCAATACTGGCTCCCTACTTGTACCGAAGCTGTGCGCAAGCGGGGAGACTATAGAGCCTGTTACACATGTGTTATTTACATCAGTTATGCACGTATATAACGTTTGCAGTACATTACATGCATCGATAAGTGGAAAAAAGCCAGTGCTTCACTTTAAGTACATTTTCGCTTTACATACATGCTTCGGTCCCATTGCGTACGTTAATGCGGGGTATGCCTGTATATATATATATATATATATATATCTATCAACAGGTGTCCCTCCCTAGAGGAGACACTTACTACTGCGTCTCGCAGAACGCTACCACTCATGCGCCACGGCGGACGCCAACAATTCCCGAACCCGCCACCGGGTGATCCCACCCCATGTCCAGTCACCCCACGCAAAGTCCCACAGTCTAGAGAGAGGATATGGGTGACTGCGCAGTCACTATTAAAGCTAATGGGCCAGTTGGACATTTAGAGTTCTACCAAGCACTCCAGTGCTCGGATCTGCAACTGGCTTCACAAAGGATCCGATGAGCGACGACACCGGAACCACCATCCAGGGCGATCCCACCCGGATGACTGCTGCAGCCGCAGCGGAGGTCTGAGCCCAAACCTCAAGATGGAAACGCAGCGTCCGCTGTGTCCCTAACTGTCTCTGAGTACTGATAAGGGGCAGGGTCCCTAACCTGGGGCCTGTCCCTACAATACTCCGCTAATGTGACTCAGGACTCTCTGGGGCCTAGGGGGCTGCTGGCCTAGTGCAGAGAGTCACAGACTCCTGCACCCTACCTCCTTCCCCTAGCTGCTCTGGTCACCAACTGCCAAACGTGCTTCAAACCCGCGAAAATGTATCAATCTCCTTGCAGGGAGATGCTGCAGCCCTATTGGCTCCCTGGGGTCATGTGGCTCTGTCCCTGTGCACCCTGGGGGTGGACTGCCCTGCACTGCGCATGCGCGACTTATCTGTGTTCCTCCCAGCGCTCCTGTGCCCTTGCGCATGCTCAACGCACCCAGCAATGGCGGCGCCCTGCTCCGCGAGCCGCCGAGACCCTTGCGACGCGACCGTGGCCCTAGCAACGGCCCGCTCGCGTCCCTGGCAACCCGGCCGCATCACGGAGAGACGCACTGTGCCGCGCCCGCACCGACTGGCTACATCAGGAAAAAAAAGGGGATATGGGGGAACAATTAATCTTGCTACATCTGTAAATTAGGGAACTCGTGAACATCCAAAAATTTGTTACCAAAAAAATAAATAAAAATAAAACAACAACCACTAGTGGCTGCATACTGGCAGGACATCTGGCCGCAGGGCAGCTCACCACATGCGCCCGACACCACCTTAAAATGTAGTGTCCTGCCCCCAGCTCCGTCCGACAAGATCTGCGTGCTCCCGTGCAACCAAGCCATGTTTAAAAGTCTTACACATCCTAAACCTCCCACTCCGATGGGACAGTTAAACATGTCTTGTCGGGAGGGCGCATGCGCGACGGCTAGGAGTATGGCAGACTAACCTGACAGCTCCCTGCCTCGACCCCCATAAAGCCATATACAACCCACAAAAATCGAAACCAAACAGCACAGAAATAAAGCCCCAGACAGCTTAAACAGCCAGGATGTCCCGTAAAACCCCCAAACCTGGAAAAAAACGGGTGATGCCGGAGTATTATGGAGCGGCAGAGCCGCGCGGTGCAGGCGCAGGAATGGCGCCATGTTTGAATGCTGGCTCTGAAAATGAACCTGACGGCGAAGAAGAGGATTTTACCCTCCAAGAACAAAGACCGGCTAGGCAATGTGACATTACGAAACTGTGCAACGATCTCAAATCGTTTTTCCAGGCCGAGCTGAAGGAATTAAAGAGAGAAGTAACTGGACTGGGAGAAAGAACAGGAGTCCTAGAAACAAAAGTGGACCAGTCTATTCGGGCTATCAGACGGCAGGATAAGAAATCCTTGGATCTGCAAGCGCAGATAAATGAACTAAGAGAACGGCAAGAGGACGCAGAAAATCGCGACAGGCGAAATAACCTGAGAATCAGAGGGGTACCGGAGAGCGTACTGGACTGTGAGGCATACATCACACTTTGGGTAGAATCGCTGCTCCCTGAGACCCCCAAAGAAGCACTGGCTATGGACAGATGTCATAGAGCCCTTCGGGCTAAGCCCCTACAAAATGACCCACCAAGGGATATAGTGATTCGCCTACACTATTATAAAACGAAAGAGAGAGTTCTCACAGTCACCAGACCCCTTCCAGTGGTGGAGTATGAGGGGGTCAGGCTATCGATCTTTCAGGACTTGTCCCCGGTCACTCTTGCCCGCCGCCGAACCCTGCTTCCAATCACTAAAATCCTCCGGGAAAAGGGGGTCAGGTACCGGTGGACTTTTCCCTTTGGACTAATGGTGGCAAGAAGTGGCAGATCCTTCATGATAAAGGATGTGGAAGAGGGACCTGCCTTCCTGCACAAGCTGGGACTAGGAGAGGCCCCTGAAGGGTTGACCCCAGAAAGCTCTATACCAGACCCCACCTGGTCTCAAGCCCAAAGGTCCCCCAGGGCACATCAAGATACCGCCTAAAATATGGCATACAAGGACTATATGTTTGTCCTACTGTTGTTTGGTTCAAGTTAAATGGGTCACGAACAACCACCAAACCCTGTAATGTGCTCCCGGTAGCGTTCCCTTAGCGCAGTCCTTCAACCGCAAGACAAAGGCTGTAAAATAAACAATTATAAGAACTCTACTTACCTTGACAAACTATGAGAGCAGCTTGGAAGATCCCAGAGGCATCGGCAGGGAAAAGCATGATGGCTCCCCTCCAAAGAAGATGGCGGCGACACACGAGGCAGCTGGAGCCAAGGTGAGACGCAGGAGCCGGAAGGCAGCTGCAGGCGGGAAGCAGGAACGCGCTCACACTCAACCGCCGGGGACGAAAGCTCAATCCAAGATGGCGCCGGACCGGAAGGACGTCATCATGCTCGAGGTGGATCCGGTGAGACAGACGCCATCTTGAGTGTGGCAGCACAGCGGAAGGCCCCAAGAGGTGGCGAAAGAGCGCCTGCTGGATACAACGCCCCGATCAGGCACCAAATAGACAGCCGCAGCCAAAATTTAAATAAACGCCCGCGAAAACCAGAAATCGATGCAGGGGCAGCCCCGGAAAAGCCACAGAGGGAAGAGTAGACAGCGCGAGGGGCGAGACACAGGGAGTTGAGAGTAGAGAAGGAGGGAACACCACAAGGGGAAGGGAAGTATAGCAGGTAAGAGGGCTAACAGTTTAAGGAAGTAATCTGCAGGCAATACAAGGAGTATAGCGATAGAGAGAAGAGGGTACAGCAAGTGGTTAGGAAGGTCTGGAAAGTAGCAAAGGAGGCAGCAAAGATAGAAGAAAGAACAGAAAGATAATGCAATAGTGTAAAGAGGGATGACACACTAGGAGGGTATCCATAGCAACGGGAGAGCAGCAAGGGTTCAGACAGCGAGGGGGAAGTAGAAAGGAGAGGAAGGAGGAGGGGAAGGAAATGAAGGAAGAGAAGAGAAAGTTACAGAAAGGGAGGCAGGAAGGTTGTACTGTGCCCAAAACGGATGGAGGACAAGGGAATAGGCTCTAAGTGAAGATAAGGGAATAGCACCTGTGAAAGGACATAGAGCAATAGCCCGGACAGGAATATACAATAAGCAGAGCTGCGAGGGGGGAAGGGATACAAAACCCAGAAGGGAGACAGCCAGAAAATACCGTAACAAACGACCAAGGACTGCAATTGCGACAAGTCCAGCGCTATAGTAATAAGGGACACAGGATCACGGGGAGTTGGTGGGCTCACCCTTAGTTCAGTGGGTGAGAAGAAGTTCTACGTTTATTAGGAGGGGAGAGGCAGGAGAGGTGGGAGGAGGCCTGCCCTGAAGTCGGCATGGGCCTGGCGTTAGTAAATAGGGGAAAATTCCCTATGCACACTAGCGCAACCCTTTGGGTTGGATGTTCGGGGAAAGGAGGTAAACACCCGGCCTCGAGTCCGAACATTCGAATTCTGGACTATAAACCCAAAGGAGGAAATCTGGGCGAAAGGAGGGAGGAAAGAGAACGCCGAGAAAGTTCATATGTTTTGATTGTTTCTGAGTTTTTCTGTGATGTTGTGTACATGTTCACCCCCCTGTTTCCCCGTGTGTGTCCCCCTCCCTTCATCCCTTCAGATGGGGTCATCAAGCTAAAGGTGGCTGGTGCTCACGTGAAGCGCAGAAGTGGCCTTGCCAGAGGCGGCAGAGAACAACTACGACAGCCGGAACAGCACAGCTCTGCTCATGAGTAAGGATATAGTTCTAATATCCCATAATGTTAAGGGCCTGAATAGCCCGGCGAAAAGGCGAGTAGCATTTAGAGACTATAGACGTAAGGGCGCAGAAGTACTCTTCTTACAAGAGACACATTTCTCCCAAACTAACTTCCCCAAGTATTTTGATAAAAATTTCCGAACCCATTTCCTAGCATCAGATCAAGTTAAAAAAAGAGGGGTCGCCATCCTAATTCATAATCATATCCCATATAGACATGACAAAACATACCAGGACAAAGAAGGGAGGTTCCTGATCATCACGGGTTTCATCCGAGAAGCTCCAATAACATTCGCTACTGTATATGCCCCAAATGATAACGCCACATCCTTTTTCAATAGCTTCTTCATTAAACTAAGTAAAGTTGCAAAAGGCAATATCATACTGGCAGGCGACTGGAACAGAGTCCTTAACCCTAGTCTAGACCGTTGCTCGACCACTAACAAACCACATAGACAGGACGTATTAACTCTAACTAACGGGATAGCCAATTGTCAACTAATTGACATATGGAGAGAACTACATCAAGGAGAACGAGAGTATACTTTCTACTCTCACCCACATAACTCATACAGTAGGATAGACTACTTCCTCGTGTCTAACGGTGTGGTCCCTGGGGTCTCTCGCACAGAGATCCATGATATTTCATGGTCAGACCATGCACCAATAGAGCTGCGGTGCACACTAATTCCGCTGGATAGACCTAGAGCGAACTGGAAACTAAATGAGATCCTGTTAAAGATCCCGGATCTCGGAAGAGAAGTAGGAGCTAGAATTCAGGAATACTTTGAGGAGAATGAGGGTAGTGTAGCATCACAAGCTACATTATGGGAAGCCCATAAGGCGACTCTCAGGGGGACATTGATGAATTTGGCAGCCAAACGAAAAAGGGAAAGAGAGAAAAAAACTAAGGCCCTAGAAACACAAATCGCAGAACTCTCTACCCTGCACAAAGCTAATAAACAGGCACATATACTTAAACAACTATTAGACACTAAAATTAAACTCAACCTCCTCCTCACCTCCCAGGCTGAGAAGGAAATGGCTTGGTCTAACCGGAAATTCTATGAAAAAGCGAACAAACCTGATACACTACTTGCCAATAAGCTAAAAAAGAAGCTTCCAAATAACTCTATTCACGCAATTCGAAACCAACAGGGTGACCTTACCTCCATACCTGGGAAAATAGTGGAGCAATTTAAAGCCTACTATGAAAAACTCTATAATGGGGACAAGGTCACCCACAGCAGGAAAACGAGGGACCTTTTGTCCACTTTCCTGAAAGAGGCAAATTTACCAACCTTGGCAAGGGCAGAGCGGGAGGCACTACAGGCGGACTTTACCCTGAAAGAACTCAAAGAAGTCATCAAAGCATTAAAACCGGCCAAAGCACCGGGGCCCGATGGCTTCTCTAACCTATATTATAAGAAATATATTAAAATTCTAGCCCCACATATGCTAAAATTGTTTAATGGTATACTAGAGGGGGACTCCTTCCCAGCACAGATGCTCCAGGCGTCTATCTCGGTGATCCACAAACCTGGAAAGGACCCGGCAGACTGTAAGAGCTACCGGCCCATTTCACTGATCAATTCAGACATCAAAATCTACTCTAAACTTATAGCGAACAGGGTGGGTAATGTCCTTCCCAGGTTAATTCACACGGATCAAGTAGGGTTTATCGGAGGAAGGCAAGCGGCAGACAACACCAGAAGAATCATAGACTTGATTGATCTGGCCCAAAAGAAAAATATACATTCTATGGTGTTGAGTCTAGACGCGGAGAAAGCCTTCGATAGAATAGACTGGCCCTACTTATCAGCGACGCTTGGGGCGTTTGGCTTTGGGGGACGTCTCATGCGGGCCATCATGGCATTGTATGAGAGCCCTACGGCGAGAGTGAGGCACCAGGGTTTTCCCTCTGAGCAATTCCACATAAAAAGTGGAACGAGACAGGGATGTCCACTTTCGCCGCTGCTGTTTGCGTTATGTGTAGAGCCCCTGGCAGCCCACATACGAAATAGCCCCGACATCTCGGGAATCTCAATTGATGAGCATGAGTTCAAGGCCGCCTTGTATGCAGACGATGTCATTCTAACATTATCTAAACCGCTCACGTCCCTTCCTAATGTTTTTGAAATCCTGAACAAATTTAATCATGTCTCCGGTTTTAAGATTAATCAGTCTAAATCAGAAGCCCTCAATATAAATCTTCCCAAAGAAGTAGAAAAACTGATTGATCTTAACTTCAATTTCAAATGGCAACCCTCCGCAATCAAATATTTAGGGGTATATCTTACACGGGACTACAAAACTCTATATAAAGCAAACTTTCCCAGGTTAATAAAGACGCTGAGAGAGGATCTCAGAATATGGGCAAAGGGGGGCATCTCTTGGATTGGAAGGATACAAAGCGTGAAGATGAATCTCCTTCCAAGGATGTTATATCTTTTCCAAAGCCTACCCATACCATTGGTGCATTCGGACATCCTCTCCCTCCAGTCAGCAATAATGAAATTCATTTGGAATAAGAAAAACCCACGAATTGCTAAGGGTATCCTGACAAGACCCACAACCAGGGGAGGCCTAGCGGTACCTTGTTTGTTCGCTTATTATAAAGCGGCTCAATTAGCCCAAATTCTCCAATGGCACACAGACCCAAGCCTTAGGAGATGGGTAGAGTTGGAGAAAAAATGTTGTGCGCCGATTGATATCCAAACGCTGATCTGGCTGCCCAAGGCAAGGGCGCGCCAGATCGGCACACCACTACAGACCATTGCCAATTCTATTCGGGTGTGGGAGGCCTCCAAATTTAGTTGTAACTTAACTACAAAGGCATCTCTTATGACGCCAATCATCGGCAACCCAGACTTCGCTCCGGGCCTAACCAGTAAGAATATGAAATATTGGATGCAGGCGGGCATTATCCGACTGAATGATCTGAGGGACAGGATAAGTATACAATCATTTGAACAAATTAAATCCACAAAAAATATCCCAAACACAGAATTTTTTAAGTACCTTCAGATCAGGGATTTCTATAACAAAACTGCAGTTAGACCAAAACGCACTAATTTTGAGCAGCTGTGTTCCAGAGATACGGACACAAGGGGACTCACATCTAGGATGTATGGGGAAGTGGTCTGTCCGAAATTGACAAGCGAGACCCGGCCAATCTACATGCGACAGTGGGAGACAGACCTAGGGGAGACATTAGAGGACGAGGAGTGGGAGCAGATCATACAAGCAGCGGCTAAAAGCTCCATCTGTACCACACTTAAGGAGAACGCGTATAAGGTCCTGATGCGGTGGTACTACACCCCAACTAGATTGGCTAAATTTGTTAAGGGCTACTCCCCGCTCTGCCCAAAACGGTGCGGGGAGACGGCCGACCTGCAACACATGCTGTGGTCTTGCACTAAGGTGGCCCCGATTTGGGAACAGATTAGAGATTGGTTACAGCGGATTCTCGGTTGGGAGATCCCCCTGGACCCGTGGCTGTTCCTACTGGGCAGACGGATCCAGGGTATGCCAAATGCGACACACAAATTAATAACGCATTTCGCAATTGCCACCAGGTGCGAGATTGCAGCATTATGGAAGCAGACAGCAATTCCAGTTATCCCAAAGATTCGGAACCGAATTTGGCTCGTTTGTCGGATGGAACAATTAACGAGTTTGGTTAATGACACCGGCACAAATTTCCTGAAAGTCTGGTCACCATGGCTAGCACAGGCGGACATCCCCGGGGTGGACACCACCGCAATTCTGCTATAATACTCGAGAACGCGTTCTCCATTGGAGGGCAGAAGCCAATAGACACATAGAGACGTACAGTTAGAAGACAGCCCCCTAAGTAGCAATTGACAGCCCGACGACCCTACTGTTCAACGTCAAGGTGATTATCCAGCACTAGAAACAGGTTTGCAAACAGAACTACCTCCACGGAAAAGGCGACGAAACGCATGGGCAGACCCCTCGACGGCAGAAACTTCTGGAGCGGACTCCTCCCCGCCCCCCCCCCCTCCCTACCCCCCCCCCTCTTGTCCGATGTCCGGTTTGTCCTGTGTGTCTTTTATGTACTGTCCCTGTCATAAAACAAAGTAGCCTTAATAAGGGACAGCTGTTATTAAAGAGAATAAGAAAATAAGATGTTGGGGGATGGGAACGCAATGGGCTGTGATATATTGTCAGAATATGTATCCCCAATAAAGAAAATTGAAGTTGGAAAAAAAAAAAAAACATGTCTTGTCGGAGCGGGTGGGAGCACGTTGGAGCAGAGCTTATAGGGCGAAGTAGGAGCTCGCATGGCAGGACATTGTGGCGAGTTGCCCTGTGACAGGTTTCCCGCTGGCGGTTTGGTTGTGGCCAAACGTCCCATTCCTATTCGCCAAACCTCACATCCTGGCAACCGCCAAAACTTAGACAGAAGTTAGTCAACAGAAAACTTCATAATTAACCCAACGAGACTGAGAATGGCACAAGACCATGCAACATCACACGCTGCAAACTTTGTAAACATATATGCCACAGTCACTCACAAATATTGAGCACTCAATGTTAAAGGATCATACTGCTCAAACCAGAATGAACCTACATAGACACAATAACACACCATGAAGGAAAATGCTGCACTCCAGTGGGACACCACTTCTCACAGCCAGATCATTCTCTAAATTATTTAAAAATCAACATCCTCAAAGGAATGTTTAAAAGCACTCAAGAACTGAAAACATTTGAACTCAAAATGATCATGCTAAAACAAGAAGACTTTTTGTAATGTTTCTCCTTACCTCTTTGTTAATTTGAATTTCAAACCCTTCTCCCCCATTGCATACCCCCCACACCCTGTGACTCACCATACACAGGGGAGTTACGGCAGCTTATTCAATTTGTTCATATTGCTTTTAACTGTCTACCCTGATGTAAGCCTTGAATTCAGGGGGATATTGTTTTAGGCTAGTAAATAATTTTATAAGGATTATCTGCACTATTGCGGTCTTTGTTTCTCTCCTTGAGCCCTACTGGAGTCCTACCCACATTTGCTATATATGCCTGATTTTAAATCTTTGTTTGTGTGTATAATCTTCTAAGAGTCCAAATCACAAGATCTACACTGAACCCTGCAATATTGCCCTATGTTGTTCTTTTCTCTCCTATGGTGGCCCATCCTTCGCTCCCCTACTTTCTGAAGATGTCAATTCTGCCTGAGTGAAATTAGAAAACTTGACTTTCTTACCATCGTTAATGCTTGGTAAAAATGTCTGAATTCTTCCATAATTTGAAAAGGTTCCTGTGACAGGGTACTATTTTTTGTCGAATGGCATGAGTGTTGTCAGCAGAGAAGGGGTTTCTAAGTCTCCTACCCAACACGGTATGGGCTTTGTTCCCTCTATCATAGCATTTCTGTGAGGTCCTTCTCATAGCCTGCTCAGCTTTGTCTGATAAACAGAAATGTAGTTCACCTCAAAATAATTTTATTAGATTAGATATTAAAAATTAGATTATTTGTGCAAGAAGGTTCCCAGAGGGATCGAGTTTGTGGCCCGTTTTCAGCTTTCACCTCATCCTTTTTTTTTCTCCTGAGAGGCCTCTAATAAATGGCTTTATGCGATTCCCATACAGTTGTGTGTGGGATACAGGCATTTCTATCCAACCAGCACTTTTGCCTGGTCTGAGCTGCCTGGAGGTTGGCCTGTGCCAACCCCATGAGATCTGAGGTCTACCACATAATGGACCACAGAGGCATCAGTTGTGGTGGTCTCCCTCTCCCATACCTCATGAAACAGGTCATGCGGTCCACGGATGAGAAAACGGTAGACTCATGTGGCACCTCTCTGTAGGCAAACAGGAGGTGCTGCAAATGAGCTTTCCAGTCCCAACCTTCGGCTTCCACAAATGCTCGCAGCACATGCTTCAGAGTCACATTAAACCGCTGACACAGTCCGTTCATTAGAGATGGTAGGGCAGAGAGGTGCAGAGATGTTTAACTCCACACTTAGCTCAGAGACACTGGCGCCATTCTGTTACGGTTGTGCTTGCCACAAACCGGGGCCGGACCGCGTGGCTGAGGCTGGGTTATGAAATCACTGACCTTAGACCGCGCAGACTGGTCCGGAGTGCGAAGTTCATAGTCAAACAGGCCGGGTTCAGGACTGGAGAGAACAGCGTAGTCGTTGGACGAGCCAGAGTCGGGATAGGAGATGTCCGGGTAGTCGTAGTCCAAGCAGGGAGTCAACAACAGGAAACCAAGCAAGTCCCCTGCTTCAGCGTAAGCGCTGCAGGTCGGGAACGGGGTTTGCGCGAGTGGCGTCCACGGCCCATGGCGTCAGTCTACGAGAGGGAAGACAGACCGGAGTGGGCATAACGCCAGGCAGCACCTTTATACCAGTGCATCAGCGCAAGAGTTCAACATGGCCTCTGCGAAGGGAGAAAGAGCAGCAGGCCACGCGGTCCAAACAGCAACCTCTGCTAAGGGTAGAAGCAGCAGGTTGCGGGCTCCAGGGAGATAGCACACAGCAGGTCTCTGGGGTACTTCAGCATGGAAGTTTAAGCTGGCCTCTGCGAAGGGAGAAAGAGCAGCAGGCCACGGGGCCAAACAGCAACCTCTGCAAGAGGTGTATGCAGCAACTTGCTGAGTCCAGGCAGGTGACACAGGCCACTGTGAAGAGAGGAACAGCAGGCCTCCGGGAACCAGGAACACAGGCCTCAGCGTAGTAGCTGCAAGCTACGAGGGAACAAGAACAACGAACTGGAACAATAATCAACAGAGATTAGTAACGAGAGATAATAAGCCAGGAGGCTTGTGGCAAAACACAGGTAACATCCAAGAAGGATTATGCTCGGCAGAGAAGCATTGTGGGAATGCAGTATTTAAAGGTCAGCGAACCAATACCAGAAGGGGCGTGTGAGAGCATTGCTCTAATGACTGAACCCAGGCTGGGGCTGCAGTCATACCTTGCACAGCTGCTGTAGATACCAGGGGGAGTGTTCCAGGACTGCACGGCAAGGTGAGCAGTAAACCGAGGTGTTGATTACGAACACATTAATACATGAACTGGGCTCCCTCATCAGTGAGGATCTCTCTGGGAAAAGCTACGCTGGTGAAAATATTTATTAGCGCCTATGCTACCTTCCGTGCTTCTATAGAAGAGAGCGCTACCAATTCAGGGTACCTTGTGGAAAGGTCCTCCACAGTCAAAATATACCTTTTCCTAAACTGACTCTGCCCTTTGAAGACACACTTGCCAGAACACTTTTCTACTGTCACTGTAAGTTCTTCCTAATTAGATTGTCAGCTCCTCAGGGCAGAGACTCCTTTTCCTAATGTTACTTTTATGTCTGAAGCACTTATTCCCATTGTGTTAGTTGTAATATTTGTTATTTATATTATTAGGTTACGTGTATTACTGCTGTGAAGCGCTACGTACATTAATGGCGCTATATAAATAAAGATACATACATCACCGGTAGCGCAGGGCCAGGGCAGGGTAGTGCTTTGGCCAATCACCAGGTTTGCCTCTTAACTAGCAGATGTCATAGGTGCAGAAGAATGTTGCCACCTCCTGTGCCATTCCTGATCAGTAAATATTTGGAGTCAGATGGGCATCCATGCTGGTGATCCCCTAATGACCAGCTTGTGGGCCAAGCATAAAAGCTGAGCCCAGTTTTCCTTGGGTACAATCAGCTGTCTGTACATGGCCAATTCTGGAGCCTCAGGGTTCTTCTCCCTGCACAAGAGTCCACGATGCCACCGGAACAGATCCAGTCGGGGCTCAGAGTCAGGCTTGGCATCCCACTACCTCATGCCCTCTAAGTTTGGATCCAACAGCAGACATCCTGAAATACTGGGCTTTGCTCCACACCCTTGTCCCTGGTCACACAGACAGGGATTGGTATGGGGTGGGTCTGTCAAGTCTGGCTCCCCCCGGTTTACCTCCCTGGTCCCTGCTGGGACACACAGGCTTTGGCTCCAACAAGCTAGGAGCAATGGGTTCGGGATTAGTTTTCCAAATGGTAGGAGCTTCTTGGCTGCAATAGCCTGGCTCTGGCTGCGGGTAACCACCATGACCTGGGCCTTTTCCTCTTCATAGTTGCATACAAGCCAGCCCAGGTTGTTACTGTCCAGCACTGTAAGCACCACCCCATCTGATTCCCTGGCTGTTACCCAATGAACCAATGAACAAATATGTGGGCAATTGGGATAGACTGGGGGGATACGTCGGCTATCGTCACATGCATGCCCACTCCAGGCAAGAGATCCTCCGGCTGCCATTCTAGCACCGATGGTCACTGAGCAAAAGTGCATGAACCAGACATCATTGGGTTCAACCACTATCATATCAACTACTCAGTGCTTCCTGTACTTGGTGGCATTCACTGGGACATCGGGATCTGCAGCCCCGGTAGCATGCTGCATATCCTGCACATGTTGGAATGCTTGCTGTTGCTGTGAAGTTGGAGCCAGCACCACTTAGGCGATCAGACGCAGCACTGGGGATTGCGGCCCGAGATTGGGGTTAGCTACCGGGCAGCATTAGGGTAATCATTCTGCATATGATCTCGACGATTGTACACGAAACACTTCCTCTTGTGGGCATACTCTGTGGGTTGGGATCAATTAACAGAAGATGGGGCACTTTTCCAAATGGAAACTTCCAAGGGATGTGGCACTCGTGGTCCTGGGTTTTTGGACACTCATCTGGGGTCATCTGTGGAGCCAAGGTCTGGCACAGCTAGGAAGTCGTTCACCATCTCTGCTGTTTGCTTGGCAGTGACCAACTTTGAATCCACAACACTCTTGGATCTCCAGCATGCACTTAAGCAGAAACTGCTCCTTGATGATGAGGTCCAGGAGTCCCTTGAAAGTGGTGATTTTGCACCCGGCTACCCAGCAAATTTCACATGGGTGTACTGGTTGTCTTGATTAAGAGCCCGGAACTGGGGTTGGTTGGTCTCCGTCGTGATAGCATACCTTGAAAGGAAAATCTCCTTCACGACCGGTTAATCGCCGGCATAATGGTCTACCACCCAATAAACATCTGCCCCCTTACCACTCAACTGGGCAAACGGGTATTTCCCTTAATCCTCATCCGGGAGGTGGTGAAGGTAGGTCCACTGGCGTTCAAAAGGACCACAGCTACTCATCGATTTCCTCTTCGGTCTCATCACATTTAGCAAAGCTACTGTAAGACGTGGAGGGAGAATGGACCGGGAACTGCAGCTACTAGCCGTGGACCATTCTCCCGGGGTCATGGGGCTGCCTTAGCCATCATCAGCTGGTTAGCTGCAAGACACATTTCCACCAGGGCATGCGGCCCCAAGCAGCCATCATGCCCTGTAGATGGGTGACAAGGGGGGTTTCAGCCACTGTAAGGCATTCCTCATTCTCCAAGCTGTACGATTGAAAATAAACCCTGGCAGCCAGGGTGGGGACCTCCATTGCAATATTTGGACTCCATATCTCTGTTGATGCATGGGCCGACTAAGGCTATATAGTTGTGAGGGAAAGTTGAGCTTTGTGCAGGGCACTGTATGCCTGTAACTCCTACTCTTGCAATCTTGAAAATCGACTCAGAGCAGAAATACTTAAGGCCCCCCTGCCTGCTCTCATCCCCTGCTCGCGCTCCCTCACCCTGCTCGGCTCCGGCGTCAAATGATGCCGTGTGGTCATGTGATGTCATGTTGCCATGGCAACGCGACGTCAGGTGACCCCGCGGCGTCATTTGATGCTGGGTTGTCGGGTCGACGCGTCTCTGGAAAGTTAAGGTAAATCAAGTTAGAGGCCTCGCACGATCACCAGCACTTACTTTAAACGTCACACGCCCTTGGAACGCACGCAATGGTGGAAGTAAACCTAGTGAGTGAAACGCAATTTGTTTAGCAGACGAGAATGGTGCCAATTTATAGTATTTAAAGGAGAGGACATTAGGGTTCAGATCATTATGACCCTTGAGGAAGTCTACTCAGACAAAACGCATAGGGCGACACCTATCAGGCAGGAATCAAGATGATTGAGCAGAGGCAGCTGTGGAGGATCACCAAGGACATCTGGACTCCCATACAGTGACTTTTTGTGGACGGCCACCGCAAGGGCTTGCTGTAAAAGGGGTTCTCAAGGACTATCCCCCACTTCATTACCCAGAGGGTCTCACTGCTCACGGTCACTTATCTACTTGTAAGTGTTACTGTTTTTATTATATCTTTCTTATAAAGTTTTTCTACAATTATCCTTTTGTCCTCTGCCTTGCTTTTCTGGGAGTATCCTGCCCCTCCAGTGGATCTACTACAACATACTGTATGAGTTGGTTACTCGGAAAAACCCAAACGCCTGTATTTCTCACTTAAAATGTGAGTAGTATTACCATATTTCTTTATTGATTTTTGTGGAAGTCTGACAGTACTACACTATTTTTCCTTTTTTGTTTTTGTTCCATTTTTCATACTTACCTGGATGAGAGTGCGCTTCGGACTCTGTTACTGCTACTTTAAATGCCTTCGGGGAAGCGTGGGACATCTGTAACCGCCATGCCCCTCCTTCCCCCCCAAAAACAACTTGCGCCCCCCCAGTTTGCGCACCCCAGTCTTATGGCATAAAACGGTTTACGGGATTTGAACCTTAATCTGCATGGATGCCTAAAATTTACATCGAAGGCTAATGATAAACAAAACCCTATAAATATTAGCAACTCTGCGTATATTTCTTTTGTACTGATATACAGCAGTCTTGGTTTGTTTGGCATGTGTTGAACCCTATTTTTATGTTATAAGTTTTCACTCACTAACAGAATCGGGCTCAAACTTGGTAAAACAGGGCACCTGCATTCTGAGATAGCTGACACACTGAATTGTTTTTCTTCTATTTTGCTGTTTAAAATGTTAGAAAATGTATTATTTATGTAACACAATAATAATAAATAATATAATTTACATAATATATGCAGTTCTAAATGTATATTTATACAAATCAAACACTGTGGTAAGAACAATTGAATAACACCTTTAGCACGAATTTAAACTATGCAAATATTGACAATACGCAAAGAAAAACATACAAATGTTTTTTATGAGTGCCATCAATTTGAGATTAACTGCACTAATCTTCTACATTAATCTTCTGAATGGCATTATAGACCCAATTGTACATAAAAGGCACATGGCAGCTGAAATAATAAACTTAATCTTGGTATTAGCCTCTATCTATGGGTAAGTAGCAATTGTAAATGACAAATACAGACATAGGGCTTGATCTACAGTGCATCAATAAAACAGAACTTAATACAACATTGCTAAGATTCCTCTGAGGAAGTAGCTTGTCACAAAGCATGGTTAGTGGTACAGTAGCTAGTATGGGGAATGTTGTCGCCTGAAGATATTTAAGTTTTATTATGTGAAGTTGAAAATTATGTTTTATTGATGCACCAGAGCTATAGACTGAGCCCAACTTCCATCCTTATCTTTTAGTTCTTTAGTTTGCTCTGCGCTATATTTTACATTTTAAATGGCTATGTGTTACATTTTTTCCATACTACTGGTAAATTGTATATTCTTCTAGTGGCTGTTCAAACGAGTTTTGCCTAAAAAATATCATTGAAGGCAATGGGAAACTTCGGCCAAAAAAAGGCCTGATGGGCAGATATAGAATAAGACAAAAACAGAAAAAAGGGGAACGCAGGTGATTAGAAGTCTTTCAAAGTAAAAATAAATACCTAGAGATTAATTTTTTTTACTTTGAAAGACTTCTAAATCACAGGTGCTCCCCTTTTTTCTGTTTTTGTCTCATTTATTGGGGACAAGGAAAAGTTCCCCTAAGGGTTTCCGAGCAGCGGACATGCAGTGGACTCTGAAGATGTACACTTTGATTGTAGTTCACGCAGAAGCCATTGAATTTGGTAATATAATATTATCTTCATTATTTCTCCTATTTATTGGGATCCGGTTTGAGAGAGCGCCCATGTATTTTTTGTCTCCAGATATAGAATAAGGCCTTGAGGCCGGGAGTCACCGAGGCGTGATTTATGGCAATATCTGCCATTAAAGCCAATGGCAGACATCGCTGATTTGGGTGCGATAGTGTGGATAGCGCCCTAAGAGAGGTAAAGGGCAAGCACTACTGTACATTTCTCTGTCACCGGGGACCATGAGAATTTTACACAGGGACTGAATACATCATTCGACAGAACAAATGAGTTAAATAAAAGAGGTTTATTCTGACCGGCGTCAACAGGCACAGGACAATACCCGGGGGGGAATCACAGATAGCTAGGTGTTGGGTGACGGTTCAATAAGCTTACCCGGATCAGTTTCCATTCTCCACTGGGTCCTGGTAACTCGACACGATCAGGGATGCTATGCGCAAAATGGCACTCGCTTGTCTATCCGACCAAGCCTAGTTCTCGGGGTTTCTGGCAGAAACCTTGGAGATACACCTGCTGCGTAAGGAACATAATAGACTGTGGAGCTGAAAACGGCAGCTCTTTATATAGTTTCCCCATCTCCATAGGTAAGCATGGAAGATGGGGTGCCGATGCTACACTTGGCTGTACAGTTCCTGCGGGGCTGTGTGGTTTCTGCTCGCACAGCTCCATCAGAGTTCCATTCATTCTAACTCCACGGGCTGTCACTTGATGCCTATCCTCTCTGGAAGAAGCCGAAGCGAAACGTGCGTCAGAGGGAAGCGCCATGACATCACGCATCAAGTGACAGCCCGTGGAGTTAGACTGAAAGGAACTTTGATGGAGCTGTGGGAGCAGCAACCACACAGCCCCATCGGATCACTCTTCTGCAGGGACAGTACAGCTAAGTGCTTAAGGTCTTCTCCCTCTCTTCCCATCCCTTTCCTCCCCTTGTGACGTAAGGGTATGTTATCGAGGGATAGGGCAGGAGGGTTGTGCCAGGGTCAGTATAGATTGGTGTATAAGGACTCGTATTTTCTCTCCCTTCCCTGTGTATAGGTGTTTATTGCTTTGAGGGCCAGCTTATGCGGGGTCTCTACACAGACACCCGCTTGCTATGCTATGCAGTATTATCATACATTTATTGCTTATGCGATCTATTGACCATAGTACTTTAGCTGGCACTATACCATTGACTGTTGGTCTACGCATAGGCTCTCATGGTCATCTGCGGGGGCTTATACATAAGCTCCCATGGCTTTAACGTCGCCTCACCGATGAGGCTGTGGTTAGTATATACTAGGCAAGAGATGAATGCACCCGCTCTACCTATTGTGACCAACCGGTCATATATACAGGCCGGTGCAAAAGGGCAAATAACTATATACCAAACAAGGAAGAAGACACTGTATGAAGCATAGACACTGACATACAGATAAGTCCCTTTGTGATGCACTCAGAGTCTGTAGTGAGAAGTACCTTAATGAGTAATGTGATGCAGTACAAAAGAAATAGTCTGGTCCTGGTAGTATAGGTATATGACTCAATTAAAAAACGTTATTGGATAACTAATAAAATACAATGGAACCAGACTTGGCGTGGGTTTTAGAACTGACAAAGAAAAAGAAAATAGTACGTCGTGCTGATTCCCTGTTGGGGGTATAGAAATAGCTAAGGATGTGCTATATAACCAGCACAATAGTAACTGTGCAGATAAGTGGTTCAATTGAGATCAAAAGATCAGCACAATGAAAAAACAGAAGTGCAGATGCCCATGGCCTAAAGTATCATGGCCAAAAGGGCTGCTTCTGGTAGGTCATGACGTCTACTGAATTGCCTACGGATCGTGGCACTCAGAAAACATGTGTGTCACTAAACATGAAAAAAAGCCTAAGTAAATGTCATATAATACCTTGCAACAATTAGTGGTATTGTAGGAGTATGGACAAATTAGAGGCAACGTGTAGTGTATCATGTGATAGATCTCAACATAAGGTCAGGTAATTCCAAAATGTGAGTGTAGACACACAGGTACACACATGCAGTTTTCCACTATAAGGGGTTAAGCAATTGTAAATGCCTGTGCTGCCCATTAGGTAGCGTACAAACCCTGCATATACTGACCCTGGGCGCATGTAACTACACACAGGGATGGATAAGAAAATAGAGGTCCCTGCACACCAATATATACTGGCCCTGCGGGGGAATAACTGATCAGCAGGATCGTGGGCTCCCCAATCTAACCCTCAAAAACATAACCCTATGATACAGGGGGGAGAGGGGTGGGGAGAGGAAAGAAAAGAGGGAGAGAAGACCCTCAAACAACTTATCTGATCTTGCCCTGTAGGAGCACGATCCTGCGTGCATGTGAGAAGTGAGTGCAGCTTGGAAGGCTTCGTCGGTGTCCCGATCAGGTCTGCATGAATCTGCAGGCATCCGTAGTGCAAGTCGCGGTACGTGACGTCATGACGCCCTCTGACGTACGTTTCACGTTTGTTTCATCCAGACATGGATAGCTTGCTATTTTGGGTCACGGTATTCTTAGCCATTATAGGCTTGCGTGACCGACTCTTAGAGGCATTTACTGGCATTTACTTACCAGCTGCATTGTACTGGTTATTAATTGCCTCTAGTGGAAATAAGCACATAGTGCTATCATTTAATATGTTTTTTATTGTACTCACCATATTCAATATAGTCTGGACTGGTCCGAATATTTGAAGGTATATATCAATTAAATAGTTATTTTAAATCGCGTATTATGCAATACATATAGGACCAGAATCATTGTCTCTATTTGCTTATCTTATTGTGCATGGGTACTTTCCCATATACAAACGCTGAGTGCACGATATAGGGACATATCCGTTTGGTAGTATCTATGCTCCATCGGTTTTCTATCCATTGTTCATTAATTGTTTGCCCTAGTGCACCTGCCTGTATGTATGACCTTGGGTCACTCTAGGTAGAACGGGTTCCCTTTTCGTTTGTTTCCAGTTACTTACAGTATGTCAAAAATAGGCACAACCTTTCGGGATTTCCCCTTCATCAGGTTTAAAAAAGTGTAGTGGAGAAAAATCCCACTTAAGGAAGATGTGTGTACAGTGGTCAAAGTGTGAAAGTACTAGAGGTTACCACTACTTTTGACTAATGAGTCCACTTTCTATGTAAAGAAAAATTGATTTCATTTTGGAAGCCTCTCTGCCTTTCTAATTCCCAAGCATAAATATTATATACTTCTTTCTGAAATATGGTCAGAATTGCTCTTCCACAATTTTAAATACATTTAAAGTTATTTGACAACTGTATTTCTGCCTTTCTTATAAGCCACTCCCAGTGCTCTATATAAAAATAAAATACCCCTAATTATTGCTGCCTCTAACATCCGCCCATCATAGTATAACCTTGTAACCAGTGCACATGTTTACAAATAAGGATAAACCTGATCTGTATCCAGCAATAAAAATTATGAAACCAATGTTAAAGTAGATCCTACATTTTATATCGACAAAACAAGGTTGAAAAGCAAGCAAACAATACAAACGGTATGTAAATGAAATATCACAAATATTATGCACATAAAGGTTAAACATTCTAGTAAATAAGTAAATAGTATTGAGAGGCTCTGATGATAATGTGGTTTCCTATTGGCCCATCGGAGTGAGGCTGGGATGGAAGCCATACCGATTTCCCAAAGGGACCGGGAAAACCAGCACATACAAAAAGGTGAATATCTCAGGAGTGGGGATCACGGGAGCTAAAAATGGCCCAGTTTAGTCACCAAGGACACCCAAGTTTTGATTCTGTAAATAGAGGTTTTTTTTTTTTTATAAAATACAGCTCAACCCCCTTATAACGCTGTGCTTGGTGTCCAAAGAATCACATCACGTTATAAGCGGATCGCGTTAGAAATAATGTACAATTGTATGCATTGTACAATAAAGTATTTAAGATACCGATAATCGTGTTGTAAAGTATTCATAAATATGAAAATTGGGAGCCACGCTTGTATCGCGTTATAAGCAGATTAGCGTTGTAACGGACCGCGTTATAATGGGGTTGAGCTGTATTCTAGTAGGGTGGATAGCTGCTTCAATCTTATAAAATTAGCAGTACACATCCCTCAATACAGAAAGTAAATATGAAAACATATATAGTTAACAATATAGATATTACCAAGACTCCATTCTGATAATAGAATGTAGTTAAAATAAGGTTGAATATAATGCAAATATAGATCTTTACGTTAACCCAGCCAAAGAATAAAATCTAAAAGATGGTGTGCTATTGTAAAAAATAAATAAGAAATATTGTTTAAGTGACTAAGATACGCCCTTTCCTCTGTTACTCAACTGCTAAAACTCTGACTCAGGCCCTCATTCTCTCCCGTCTTGATTACTGTAACCTCCTGCTGTCTGGCCTTCCTGCCTCTCACCTCTCTCCCCTACAATCTATCCTAAACGCTGCTGGCAGAATCACTCTACTCTTTCCTAAATCTGTCTCCGCATCTCCCCTCCTGAAATCCCTCTCCTGGCTTCCGATTAAATCCCGTATCTCACACTCAATTCTCCTGCTCACTTTTAAAGCTTTACATTCTTCTGCCCCTAATTACATCTCAGCCCTAATTTCTTGCTATGCACCATCCCGACTCTTGCGTTCTTCTCAAGGATGTCTTCTTTCTACCCCCTTTGTATCTAAAGCTCTCTCCTGCCTTAAACCTTTTTCACTGACTGCCCCACACCTCTGGAATGCCCTTCCCCTCAATACCCGACTAGCCCCCTCGCTATCCACCTTTAAGACTCACCTTAAGACACATCTGCTTAAAGAAGCATATGAATAGCACTGGATAATCATGGATACATGATACATAAAGCTTGGCCTCTTGCAGACGCACTTACTAGAATTCCCTCCTACTGTCTCTGTACGTTCTCCCTACCTATAAATTAGACTGTAAGCTCCTCGGAGCAGGGACTCCTTCCTTAATGTTACTTTTACAGTATGTCTGAAGCACTTATTCCCATGATCTGTTATTTATATTATTTGTTATTTATATGATATGTATTACTACTGTGAAGCGCTATTTACATTTATGGCGCTATATAAATAAATAAAGACATACAAGTAAATAAAAAACAAAAGTCTGATGCCAGGGTCTAGAACCTGTTCTTACAAATACTTTGGTGAAATCGCCAACATACCCTGAGACACCGTTTTCTTTTCCCTATCTCTATTCACACTGATAAGGAGTAAGGCTAAGGCCCCGCTGCCTCAGACCACGCGCCCGCACTGCAGACAGGCGGCGCGTGGAAAGACACTTGGGGCTTTTTCCGGTCCAAAGGGACCATTTTAGCGAGCGGGGGGTGGCCAAAATGGGTGGGGGGGGGGGGCGCGGCCAGGACGTGGGAGGCACGGCCATGACGTGAGGGGGCGGGACCGCCCGTCAGCCATTCAGCCCCTCAACTCAGCCGTTCAGCCCCTCAACCGCTGAGCCCCTCAAATCCTCATCCCCTCAAATCCTCACACACAGACAGGCACTCAGGCACACACATACACACACACAGACAGGCACTCAGGCACTCAGGCACACACATACACACAGACAGGCACTCAGGCACACACATACACACACACAGACAGGCACTCACGCACTCAGGCACACACACACACACACACACAGGCACTCACGCACACACATACACACACACAGACAGGCACTCAGGCACACACATACACACACAGACAGGCACTCACGCCTCTTTCCCCCCACACTCTCCTCCCCGCTCCCAGAAGCCTCCCCTCCTCATTGGCTCACAGCCACACCATGTGACGCGTCGCCGCTTGGGATTACAATTCTCTTGAATCCCCTGGCGGCTGACGCGTCACAGCGTGTAGCGAGCTGTGCAGCCAGGGGGGACTGGGACCGGCTCGGGAGGAATCCCCTGCTGGTGGGGAACGCTCGTGCGGCCGCCCGCGCCGCCGGGCGCAGCGGGTCCCAGCCCTTATACAACGTTTTAGAGATATGTTTCTAGTTCGAGGATCAGGAAAGATGATCCAGGGCTCCACGGATTTTTGCTAAAAACCCGTGGAGCCCTGGATCCTCTTTCCTGTTGCTGTACACTTGGATTGCTGCAGATAGGCCGTCCTTGGACCAGGAGCTCCGGCATTGTGCGCAAGTGTCGCATTTTTTGCATTTATTTGCACTGTTTTGGTGTGCTACACACCCACATACCTTTGTCTAGTTGGAGGATGTCATCATGGGATAGACTCACTAGGCACAGACGCGGGGTACTACCAGAGGAATCAGCGCCTCCCTGTGGTAGGACAGGGGGTAATGTCATCTTAAAGCCGCAATCCAGGTTTCATTAAAAAAAAAAAAAAATCTATTTGTACACATTTTAATTAAAAGGAGGGGGTCTCCGGAGCTGAATCCCCTTCATTTCAGCTCAGGGGACTCGCTGCTTCCGGACATTCTTACCTCCGTAGCGGGTGCCGGTATCTCTACAGGCAGTGTGCCTAACATAATGGGGGCATTTAAAGATCCTGCGTAATGCAGGCCAAAAAGAAGCTGTGACATCATCCGTTGCAACTTCCGACCGGCCCTCGTGACCAGGACCTTTAAGCTTGCCAGAGTTACCGGCACCCCCTACTTAGGCAAGTATCCCCGGACGTGAAATTAATGGGGTTCAGCTCTGGAGAACCCATTTCAATGAAATCTGGATTGCTGCTTTAACCTGTAAGCACGGTTCAGCTTTTCTTAATGTTAAAGTGTGGAAGTTTACTGGATGTTGGTAATTGAGAAACAACAGTAGGTGGGGTCTCCTCACTCTGCCTTTTACTGTCAATGATTCGGAGTTTAAGGGAGGTGCTACCTGGGATAATATAGCAAAAAGAGGAGAAGAAAGGTCCCCGTTTTTAGCATTCAATCCCTTTGTAGTGAATCTTTTGTGGAGATTGAATTGATGTATTTTGAGCAAATTAATAAATAACTTTTATTAAGGAATATATAAAAATAAAGACAATAAAGAAATCAAGAAAGTGACAACGTACAAATTAAAATAAATAGTATAAAATCGGATGGCAGTCCGTGATTGGTTATATTCTTTGCATCCATTTTTTTTTTTTTTACACATATAAATAAAATAATTCTAGAGGCATCCTCTCTAGTGTCAAATCAATACCGTGATAATTTATTACAGCAGATGGCTGAGAAAATGTATTACATTAACAAACAGGAAAAAAAAAAAAAAAGTCTTCTTACTAATGTCAGGGCAAAGAATCATCAAAGCGTTCAATCTGGGGGAAGCTGATTGATGTAGCTGACCCTGGATGTTTGACTTATTGAGCAAACAAGAGAGGCCTGGCCATCAATACCACTGCAGCAGACTAGCAATGTCTGTAGTGCTGTACCCATAATATGGGGCGGCCAATTTGTGACGAACAATTTCACACAGAAAGAAAACGGACAAACATTGAATAAGTGATGATGAAATAAACGTATTCCAATATATTTTTTTAAAATGATTATTATATAGTGTAGTGTTCCCTTAAATAATAGTTATTACATCTAGGCAGAATACATGTGCTTAATTTTAATCACGCCGTTTACTATTGACTTATTGTATATAAAAAGTAAATGTCAGCCATTCACTTGTTCTAAAACTGTACAGTAATACATAAAGTGCAAAGCACTAGACCAGGTGTAGCCAACTCCAGCCCTCAAGAGCTACCAACAGGTGAGGCTTTCAGGATATTCCTGCTTCAGCACAGGGGGCTCAATCAGTGGCTCAGTCAAAGACTGCGACCCCTGCACTGAAGCAGAGAAAACCTGAATGCCTGAACTGTTGGTAGCTCTTGAGGGCTGGAGTACACTTCCCTTGCACTAAACCATGTTCAACTTATATACCAGTGGTGCGCAGGATTTTTTTGGGCGGGTGTGAGCGGTTGCAGAGGCCCCATGCTCTTACCCGAGGCATTTAAATTAAATGCCGGGGTATCGCGTGAGGCCTCTGCAACTCACTTACCGAAATTCTGAAGAGTTGCTGGGACGCATCGCCATGGCAACGCGGCGTCACTGGTGTCATGCGGAGTGACGTCACACGTCCGTCTCCATGACAACGGGGTCACATGACCCCACAGCATCATTTGACCCTGCCAAACAAGGTAAGGGGGACGCGAGAGCTAGGGGGAGCAGGCAGGGGGGCCAGCGCCAAAAGTTTGCGCTCCCCTGTTCTATACAGTGGCATTGGGGAGTAAAATTGACACAAGACAAACTCAAATTTAATTGTGCTTTTGTACGTCTGAGATTTTTCTCAATGTGCGATTAAAAATAAGCAGTTACTGAATATTACAAAGTCAACAAGATCTCGTCAGATTAAGCTTCATCTGCCAATATACTGTAACCTCATACAAGCTTTCTTTTCTTTTTTTGCATTTGGCTTGAAAGTAGTTTTTTTTTTTTTATAATGCTTTTTTCCTGCAAAAAAGAAGCCCACTTACATTTTAATATAAAAGCTTCTGCAATATTTCACAGAAAATCCTCCTTGGCAGAATGGGAACTCCTCAATTTAGTTATGAGATATTCCAGTACCACTAGAACAGCGTTTCCCAAATGGTGGGTCGCGACCTGGCACCGGGCCACGGAAGCAAAATTACCGGGTCACAGCGAGGCTGGCCGCGCATTGTGTCCCCCTCCCTCCCTCCCGTCTTGTGGCGGCCCGAGGTGAGGTGCTGAAGTGGTGCAGGCTGCTATCGCTGGGGTGTCAACTGAGATTCGCTGACTCGGGCTCCTACTGCAGCCCCTCATCATGATGTTGCCACCCATGACATGCTCCGCCCCCCACAGGACACGATGCCCGGCGTGATAGGAGGTAGGAAGTGGTAGCTGGGGCGCACCTGTGCCTCCGTTCCTGGCGCTCCTGTCCTGGCGCTCCCTTCCCCTCGGTCCCGTTGGTGCGGGT
Organism: Ascaphus truei; assembly: GCA_036426205.1. NCBI lineage: Eukaryota > Metazoa > Chordata > Amphibia > Anura > Ascaphidae > Ascaphus > Ascaphus truei. The sequence continues at coordinate 59,822,153 of CM071568.1, read as the reverse complement.
GCGGGAAATAGGCGCGGGGGTGGGCAGTGGTGGCTGTGCGGTCGCTGGCGGGCAGAGGGTGCAGGGGGAGGCGGGGAGCCGCCTGCTCGGATCGCAGGCCTTTCCTCTCTCCCCCGCCCCCCCCCCCCTCTCCAGTTAACTACATACGTCGACGGTTCTCTGTAATACAGTGGTGGTTGTAGGAGGCGGTGTGGTGTGTATAGGGGAGTGTGTGTGGTGTATAGGGGAGTTGTGTGTGTGGTATAGGGAGGTGTGGGTGTGTAGAGGGAGTGTGGGTGGTGTATAGGGAGTGTGGTGTGGTATAGGGGAGTGTGTGTGTGTGTGTGTGTATAGGGGAGTGTGCGTGTATCAGTGTGTTTGTGTATAGGGGCATGTGTGTGTATCAGTGGATGTGTGTGTGTGTGTGTGTGTGTCGTGTGGTGGTGTGTGGTGGTGGGTGTGTGTGTGTGTGTGTGTGGGGGTGGGGCTGTGTGGTATAGGGGAGAGAGTGTAGGTGTGTATCAATTTATGTGTGTGTGTGGGTGTGTGTGTGTGTGTGTGTGTGTGTGTGTGTGTTGTAAGCGGATGTGTGGTGTGTGTGTGTGTGTTGTGTGTGGTGTGGTGTTAGATAGGGGAGAATGTAGTGTGTTGTGTGTGTGTGTGTGGGGTGAGTTAGGGGAGAATGTATGTGTGTGGTGTGTGTGTGTGTGTGGGTGGAGGGGGGGAGTGTGTGTGTGTGTGTGTGTGTGTGCAGAGGAGAGAGTGTGTGTGTATCAGTGTGTATCAGTGGGTGGGTGTATAGGGGAGAGTGTGTTGGGAGTGTGTGTGTGTGTGGGTTGTTGTGTGTGTAGGGGATAGAGTCTGTCTATGTCTGTGTGTGGGTCAGTTGTGTATCAGGGGGTGTGTGCATAGGGGAGAGTGTGGGTTGTGAGTGTATGTATCTCGTGTGTGTGTGGTGTGTGTGTATGGATTGATCTGTGTATGTGTGTACGTATCTGTGTGTGTATGTATCTGTATCTGTGTGTGTGTGTGTGTGTGTGTGGTGGTGTGGTGTGTGTGTGGTGTGTGTGGTGTGTGTGTGTGTGTGTATCAGACACATGCAGTGATGTTCAGGGCTGTGTATGTGTCTGTGAGGCCAGCAGTGGCTGTGTCGTGTGGTCTGTCTGTGTGAGTGTCTGTAGGTCAGTGACTGTGTGCGTCTGTGCAGGTCAGAGAGAGAATGGGGGCAGAGGGGGGGGGGAGAGAGAGAATAGAGGTATTGGGAGAATATATGAAATCGGTATGGATATTCATAACTGTTTTATTTTACCTATAGGCGATAAATTTTTTAGTGGGTCACGAAGGAGAAGTTCAAAAATAACCGGGTCACGGAAAAAAAAAAGTTTGGGAACGCTGCACTAGAAGATACACAGATAAGTAGTTTAAGTTCCAAGGCACGACTAGTACTTTTTCAGTGTTCAAATAAGTGAAATACCTTTGGAGTTTGTTTATTTTATGCAATGACAGGAACATTTTGTTTACACACGTGCTCAAAAAAAGCTGCAATTTGCCTTACTTAGAAGAGCTGTTTTTTCAGCAGATACTTCTATTTGGCCCTGGGAGGATCACAGCTGTGCACATCATGTCCTGTATATACAGTATTCATGTGCCCCAACTACAATGAATGTAAAGCAATCAATGTATTATCTGGTGAAGAAGAAATGCAATGATACTGTGCTACTCACAAAGAAATGGTGATGAATCTGACAGAGCAGTGTAAAAACCCTGAAATGCATATGAGGAATCCTGGTATAATAAGAAATGATACGTAGATAATATTTAACCTAAAAAGAAACAAAGGTTGCATCTCAAGATCTTTGCAGCTAAGCAGAATAATTCTACTAGGACTCGTTAGTGAACAAGACTTCCCCACTGTGCCAAACAACTTCGCAAACCAGCCAGCAAAAATAAACTATACATATGTGCAGCCGGGCCCCCTCTTGTCCCCCGGTATCCCCTTACCTTCCGCTTCAGTTGCACATGGGGGGGGGGGGGCTGTAGGAGACGCCATCGCTGCAGGCGGACCCAGATAGGAGTGCAGGAAGTGCGAAGCTGCGAGCAGTGGAAGGACAGCTCCAACGCCCCTGGGCTCCGGGCGGACGCCGGTATATGCGCAGGGGCTTCACAGCAGCGGTGGCCATATTAGCAATAGGCTCTGTGAGGGACTACAACTCCTAGAAGGCCAAGGGGCTGCACAACACATGGGCCAGCAGAGCCAATAGGGCTCCCAGGATAGTAGTAGAGAAGATACATTTGGCGCACAAAAGAGACCACGCCAGTCAGGAGCAGGACACCAAGGAGATATGTAGTGGCCCTGAGACTAGGCCAGATCTCACCTGTGGCGTCCCGCAAGGCTCTGTTCTGGGGCCCTACTCTTCTCAGTGTTCATCAATGATCTCCCCACAGCTTGTCAGGAAGCCTCAATACACATGTATGCAGATGACACAATCCTATATGCACACAGCCATAGCCTCTCTGACCTTCAACACATACTTCAGTCTGACTTTTTGAGACTCGAAAACTGGATTTCCCAAAACAAACTGTTTTTAAACACTGACAAGACTGTAACAATGGTATTTGGGACCAAGACTAAATTTTTAAAGCTTCCAGCGACTGAGCTCCTGATTAGAACCAACACTAACAACACCCTAACCTCTGTCACTAGTTTTAAATACCTGGGCATATGGCTTGACTCCCACTTAACATTCGGGATGCACATTGATACCCTGACAAACAAGACCTATGCCAAACTAGGGGTACTTTACAGGAACAAATCCTCCCTAAGTCTCCTGGTCAGAAAACGTATCGGTCAGTACTCACGACTCCTTGTGTGATCTGCCGAAGTGCTGGTTACGAGGTTGCCCAGCGGTCTGCTGTGTAGTGGTGTCCTTGTGTGCTCCAGCCGGAAGTAGAAGAGATGAGTGAAAAAATGTGTGCTCCAGCCGGAAGTAGAAGAGATGAGTGAAAAAACGAGTGAAGCCGCGGTCACGACTCCTCTAAACAGCCAAACGCATGTAGAAAAGTAAAAAAACTTTATTGATCAAACAAGTGAACAGCCATAGTCATCCTCTGATGCGTTTCGTCCGGGTCACGGACTTTTTCAAAGAGTAACTCACTATGCCTGGGATGATCTCTATATAGGGTGTACTGCACTATGATTGGTCATAATGACGTGGAGAGTAAAACCTCCCACCTGCAGAAAAATGTGTATTAGCTAATTTTATACACACCCATACCGAGACCATCACATATTAGACACAAAACAAAATGTGAAAATACATAAATAAAGAGGAGTCGTGACCGCGGCGTCACTCGTTTTTTCACTCATCTCTTCCTCAAGGCAGCCTATCCAGGACAGCTTCATGCACTCCTCCAGGTCTGCCCCCTCTGCCTATTCGCCAGCCGCACTATTTAATGCCTGTCTTGCCATTCCCACATCGCTCGACATAGTTTCTTCTAGCGGATGTCTATGCTGGCTCTCTCTCTCTTCGTTATTCAGGTTACGACCCGGCTTGGCGGACTTCACTCTCTGGCTCTGGACCTCGGCTCTCACTTGACCTCGCTGCTTCTCACGCCCCTCGACCTCAGCTTGGACACCAACCTTCCAGATCTCTCCTCTCCCTGACCTTGGCTAACGGCTGAATGATGTCTCTACATGTACCGGTACCGGCAAGTAATGCTACAGCTATTTTCACCTGGACTGGCAACGCCTAAACACCACACTCCGGACACGCTCCTTCTGCTGCGGGTGCGTGTATACATACGTCCCCACCTCAGTATAAGGGACGGGTCTGGTCTGAGGGCAGCACCGGCGTAACAAAAGGTAACCCAATTTACCAGCTAAGGGCAATTAAAACATATTTAGATTTAAGGTCTCATAAGCCAGGATGTTTCTTTATACTGCTGCGGCCAAGTTTAAAGAAGCATTTGCCCGTTCTCGGCCGCAGCAGTAACCTGGCGCGCGCCAGAGGGTGCCGGGCGCACGCCGAAGACACGGAGGAGCGCCCTCCGATCGGGGCTTTCTCCCTCCCGCTGCCGGGTCCGCCGGGTCCCCCGGAACCCCCTGCCGCCGTCCCCCACATCGCGGAGGAGCCCTGGACGCGCGTGCAGGGGGCGCAGGCACCCGATGACGCGTGACCACGCGTCGCACGCCGAGGGAGTGCGGCTAGCATGCCGGGGCATCCCCAGGCTTGCGGAGCTAGCCGCACTCAAATAAAATGTGCCGCCTCTGTACATGAAAATGGTGTGCCACCGTCAAAATTCTAGTTTATTAAGGGTTTTCAAGAAGGTTGGATTTTAATATTAGTACATTTAGGTCCCATTTGTTTAGAATTAGAGCTGCTACAGACCGTTACATCAGACCTCAATTGTGTTCATTAAATATTTTGTATTCTTTTTCAGATGTTAAGAAAACAATTTAGATCATGGGACACTCGTGTATAGAAACAGTGTCAATAGAATAGTTTGGTTATTGGGTTAAAAATGGGTTGAGGTTTGTGTGTGTCAGTTTAAAAAAATAGTTATGTATTGCCGAATTTCATGATTATTCATGCAGACGGCAATGATGTAGGCAAGATTCCGCCTGGAGTTAAGGTAGAGTCAAGTTGGACCTAACTCAAGTCAAGTTAATTTTCCCTGACACATAATATCACCTCGTTTTAAATAGCTAATTAATAAGAGTTTGAAACAATTGGAACGATGCAGGACAAAATTGAATAGGGTGGTCTTGCTGTAAAGCAATTCATCGTTTTTCAATTACCCACGTCGATCTTGAAAATGGTGGTAGTGGTCTTTATAGACAGATTTCATTCATCTATCTGATATCGGGCTTGATGTTTTTAATGTGGGTTTGCAAGGAGGTGTTAGTGCATTACTCTGATGTGGGGGTTGGGTCCAATTTAATTCCTCAAATGGATTTGGTGGGTCGGTATGTTGGTTTTATTTAAGATTGCTAAAAAGTTGGTGCTCTAGGCTGGGAGGAAGAGCTTGTTCAAGAATGTGTGTGTTTATTTAAAACATCCAATACCTACCATAGCCTCCCTCCCAGAAGGTAAATAAAGTGGGATTAATAACAAATTTAAAGCTGTGGCCTTACTACCATACTTCAGGTGAATGTGTCTCTTATTTCTTTGTAGTTACTTATGTGTGGGGTAAAGCATGTGTTCTGCTCTAAATCAAAATACTGTAATTACAAACATAGGATAAGTATCTGTCGTCTAAATTTAACATAGGTTGAACTCGATGGACATGGTTTTTTTCAACCTCATCTACTATCGAACTATGTCGCTGAAAAATGACTAACACTGCCTCTTGCTATTACAATTTGGTTGCAACCTCATTTACCGACCCTGTTTGTATAGAATCCGGCAATACATTGGAGGCCCTTCTGCAACTGAAGGGGTTAACAGATTCTTAGTGGAACAACTGCTTGCAGAATTGGCATGAAGTTCATGTACACATCAATCTCTGACCTTTCCTGACTGAGACTAATTTTGTTCCTACCAACCTTACAGAAGAATGATACAGAAGGCTGATTGATTTTTTTTTCTCTCTAGTATAGTACCAAGGGAGCTCATTTCAGAAGATTCATATCACTGAATTTACAGCACATTAAAGGCTGTGTTTTGTGTGCTATACTACAGAAATCTAATTTGATAAGCTATTTTATCTAAAGGCACTCTGCCACTGTCTGCAGCATCTCAATTTGATTTGGATGTCAAACCACAGCATTATGTACATTGCCACTCTTCAGTATTTATTCCACTTAATGTACAAATAACACTCTGAAACCACATTGCCAGGAAAGATGAGCGGATATTTCAGCTTTGTTTTTTTTTGTTTTGTATCTTTCTCTCTCTCTCTGGGGAAATTCTGTAGATAAAAAAAGCCATATCTAAATGGAGAAATCACAGATCTGTTTCGAAGAGTGACAGATGAATTTTACATTTGGTAAAAATTCAAATTTTAATTAAATAAATACAGATTTTAATGACTGCATTAGAGCAAACAAGCTAATAAAAAGAAAGGAAGTAGGATATTTCAGCCTAGATATCTAAAAGATTTAACGGAATATGATCCTATGAAATAAATTACTGGTTGAACCGAGTCACATTTTCTTTCCTTTGTTACAGATTTATGGTGTGGTATGATCAAGTCTGTGTGACTTTGCTACTACCTTTACTGATTACCGTCATGAACATGTAGCCATGCCATCTGTGGCTACTTGTCTGCTTCCCTCCTGGAAGTAAGTCCTGGTACAATCAGGCTGCCAGTAGAAATGAAATGGGGTTTTCCCCCTCCGAGGAGCAGCACTTGATTGACAGCGGGAGGCGGCGTCATCAGGCCTGGGCATGACCAATCATGAGTCAGACCTGGTGCCCTCCTCCTGGCTGTACTTAAGGGCAGGTACCGCCCAAATTTAGCAGTGCCTTCCCCCACTTGAGGAAGGCAGGTCACACAGTGGAGAGGCTGATTATTGGGCCTTCTCCAGTCCTCTTCCCTCTGGGGGAGTGTGAACCATACCTCGGCCTCTGTTAGGGAAGCAAGGAAGAGTTAGGACGGCTGCGGGAGACCTTGGCCTGTTGTGACGGTCCAGGGATTATCTTTCAGTGGTAGCTGAGAAGTACTGCATCGGGTAGAAGCCTGGCTTGTTTCAGTGCTGTGCAGAAGAGATAATAAACCGTTCCTGTTATACCTCCTGCCAGGTGCGTGACCTTACTGGGGGGGAGAAGTAATAGTTTTACCGTGAGAGATCACCTTCAGTTCCTGGAGCCAACAGCAGATGGAGGCGCTGCACTGCTTAAGAGATATGTGGGGTATGAACCCCAGAAGCCTGATCCTGTGTCCCCACTACCATCGGCGGACAACTCAGCTCTCCTGTTACCAGCAGGTATCATGCACCACATACATAGTAATGGCCACATTTCCCACCGGGTGGGGGAAACACTGTTACAAACATATCAGAGCTTCTTTTTCAATTTCTTAGCACATATATATTGCGCATTAAAACAGGGTGCGCAAACTTTGTGCACTGCGCCCCACCTGCCTGCCAGCCCTTGTGCTCACGTCCCCGCCTTACCTAAGATCTGGCGTCAAATGACGCGTGGGGTCACGTGAAGTCACCTGACATGCGGCGTCATTTGATGCGCTTTGCCATGGCGATGCGTCACGTCACAGGACCACGCAGCGTCATTTGACGCTGTGTTGCCGAAGACAAGGTAGGAGACACTGCAGAGGCCTCCATGCGATCCCCCGGCACTTGACTTAAATGCTGTTGGCAAGAGCGCAGGGCTTCTGCAACCGCCGCGCCCCCACCCCCGGCAATATCTTGCGCCCCCCACTTTGCGCACCCCTGCATTAAAACGCCAAACGGTTTAAGCATGGCTACTGCACTAAATACAAACATCTCTTAATAGTTAGGTAATAACATCAATATATAACATTCAAGTGATGGTTATTATCTCCATAACTGTGTGTGTATAATTGTACTTACAATACATACAGCCAACCACCTACACAACAAAATTAAAATTTAAGGTAAATAAATTACAAACAATGGGGATTAGTGCAATAGAGGTGAAGTAACGGTTTGGCAAGAAAAAGAGAAGCATTAAAAGCAGGGCAGAATACATTTGTAGTGAACGAAATCAGCCAGAGAGTGTGACTTCCTCCAAAATCGTTCAGTGTAACAAGTGCAAGAGCACAGAAAGCATGGCTGTTTGTGGGTTGGAGTGCTGTGAGTGTCAGTGTACAAGAGGGGAATACTGGTCAAGTGAAGAGGCAAGCACAATGTTGTAAGTTGTGACGAGGCTGCTTGGCTTGTGTCATTGGAGGGTGGTAGTAAAGAAAGCTTACAAATCTACGTAAGTACCAGCACTCACTGTCTAGTAGCTAAATGATGAAAACAGTTGTAATGCAGAATAAACATTTAATAATAAAACGAACCAGAAATAAATCAAATGTGTTTGCAGAAACCAGTATCACAAATGGGCATGTCACAAAGTGAGGGGTGGGGGGGGAGGGGGAAAGGAAAAGGGGAAAAAACATGAAACACAAGGAATATACACAAAAAACGGAGAACGGCAAGTATGCTAGGGGGGCGACGTTTCGAGGGACTACCTCTTCATCTGGCCCATTCCCCCTGGTCCAAAAGGTCCAAGAGGTACTTCCCTAAGCCTCCCTTCCCCTATAGCTGGTCAAATCAGACACCCCTGAAGATAGATAGCAAACATACAGTGTAGGCTAAATACAGCTAAACAGCTAATAGCAGGGCAGCAAGAATCCACTAAAGTCAATGCCAGTAGTACAAGAAACTCGGCACTCCACACGAGCACAAGGAGCAGAGCCACAGGGTTTTATTACTGTCTTCATTTGCTATTGCCATTAACCTTTCATTGACTGTTGTGGACTCCTGGTGCTCCTTTGCAAGCTGCTTTCTTGCAAGCTGTGTTCAGACTTTACTGTACCATTGCCCACAGTTTGCTGTACTACTGGCATTGACTTTAGTGGATTCTTGCTGCCCTGCTATTAGCTGTTTAGCTGTATTTAGCCTACACTGTATGTTTGCTATCTATCTTCAGGGGTGTCTGATTTGACCAGCTATAGGGGAAGGGAGGCTTAGGGAAGTACATCTGGGACCTTTTGGACCAGGGGGAATGGGCCAGATGAAGAGGTAGTCCCTCGAAACGTCGCCCCCCTAGCATACTTGCCGTTCTCCGTTTTTTGCTTATATTCCTTGTGTTTCATGTTTTTTCCCCTTTTCCTTACTCACCCCCCCACCCCTCACTTTGTGACATACCCATTTGTGATACTGGTTTCTGCAAGCACATTTGATTTATTTCTGGTTCGTTTTATTATTAAATGTTTATTCTGCATTACAACTGTTTTCATCATTTAGCTATTAGACAGTGAGTGCTGGTACTTACGTAGATTTGTTAGTACTATACAGGGGAATAAGGGTCCCCTTTGGTTCCGTGCACCCTGCAATTGCATTAATTTAACACTATCAGAGTGCTGTCTATCGTCCCCTTTTACACCTAAAGATAGCTTACGTTTCAGGTTGGATTCCAAGGACTGAAGGTCAATGGAAAGCAGGTTATGAGTATAGCAAGGAGAGGCTGGAGGTTGAGAGTGAGGAATGTAGGAAAGAGAAAATGAGATGAAGTTATAGTATGGTCAGAGTGGCAAAGGAGTGACTGAGAAAACTAATAATAATTTTGGCCATCCTTATGGGTGCTGGAAGCAGTCCATTGGCGGAGACCGAAGGAGGAAGTGAGAGAGAGGAGGCGAGGTACAGAGTTCCTCTACACACAATGATTAACCATTAGCAATTTCCCAACTCACTCTAAGAAGGATAGTCTTACAAAATACAGAATTTGTTACAACTTGATGCCACTCCTCCAAATAGCTTATGTCCGCAAAATTATAAGCAAGAGTGGACTTTGCTGGACATCTGTGGCTGAACTGGGACGAAATAACATTCTAAAAGCATAAAGATGTACAGTCACTTGTAATGGACTCATGAAGGATACAGTTAAAGGTTACAGTAGGTTTGAAGGTTTCAGAGCTTCTCATATATAAAACTGACTGGGGAATTATTGCTACCCTGAGGCAAAATACCTTTATTGTGAAACTTAAAACTCTTCTAATGGAAAATAAAAAAAAGCAGCTGGCATTCTGTGGTTTATTTGCAATGTGTTTTGTAAATGGAACCCTAAGGGAGCATCTGCATGGCTGTACTGGCATTTAAAATAAACAAGAGCTTTTTGATATATATTTTTTTTTAATCTAATTCTGCCTTCAGTATTAATATGATGTTGCAAGCGCTCTGAAGGAGGAAGTTTCTGTGACTGCATCCATCATTCTAATGTAAAAATTGGTGTACAGGCCAGCAGAATTTTTTTTATATTATAAAATTTTTTAGTTTTTAAATTTAATGTGCATGTTTTACTTGGTGTAACCCTGTTTCCCCCCCTCTCCCCCCTACCCTTCCTATCTCCTATAGGGCTCCTTTGGGGAAAACTGCTCTGGTTACTACACTTTGTGTGGTGCTAGCATATCTGCTGGTTTCAGGAGGGCTGAGTGGCCGCGGTGGAAAGGGGCATAGGACAAGTTTAAGAACAGTATTCATGGGTTGATCTTCAGTGTTCAGCGCCTCCAGCTGTGACAGGATCACAGGCTGTGGGATGTCAGCTCCCATCACTGCACCCTTTGATCCTCCTGCCCAGTAACCGACACCCAGGCAGAGGTCTGATGAATAAGCAGCTTTTATTGTCATTCTATCTCCACACTTCTCCTCTTAATCTCCCACAGTGCAGGACATTCTGGATGGTGCAGGCTCCATCTCTTGAGGCACTCTGTCTGGATATTGTCTAAGCCAGCCGGCATGCTTGCCCCGCGATGGGGAAGGCTCATAGCCCTCTTGCTCCCCTTAGGGAGAAGAGCCAGACTTCATTCTTTCCCTAACCTCACCTCCCCTCTCCCTCTGAAGCGAGAGGAAATCCCGCTTACCCTCCAGAGGACAGCTCAAGACTCCTTTGATTCCTCACCCTTTGGAGGGTAGAACAAGACACCTTTGCTTCCTCACCCTTTGGAGGGTAGAGCAAGACTAACTTTAGATCCTCCCCAGAAGAATCTAGAAGGGATGGGCTCATGGACTGTACCCACCTTCAAGGGGCTGTACACAGGCCATGAGACACCACCTTCCTTCCTCTTCTAGGAAAGAAAAGGGGGACAATTGCTCATAGATTAATATACCAAGGCCTGGAACTTATCAGGGCTTACGTAGTAGTTATCCCATGTGGGGGAAACAGGTAAGATGGGACATACCCTGTTACATCGGTAATTTAGAATGTTGGTGTGAATAATATATTTAAGAAATAGAGAAGTCTTAAAATGAATGGCTATGTATATAACTACACGTCAACTCACCAATTTTCTATTGCTCACCGATTTGCAAGAAAGAACAGTTCCTTAGACTTTAATTGAGTCACACTCGATCAAAATCATTACTTTCCCAACAAAAGCGATCTTGTGGCCAAGAACCAACAAAGGGTCCTTGGAAACTGGTACAGTATATGGGCAAACTCTACTCAATACATATACAGAACACTTCTACTAAATACTTAGATTGTAAGCTCTTCAGAGCAGGGACTCCTGTTCCTATTATTTCATTAATGTCTGAAGCGCTTATTCCCATTAAGTGTTATAATATTATGTAACATGTATTACTGCAGTGAAGTGCTATCTAGCCGGGAAGCACTATATAAAGATAAACATACATTTAACTCTTTGGAACAATCAATGTACTGTAGATCTCAGTTGAACAAATGAAAATGTTAGTATGCTGTGATGAGGTATTCGCTCTATGGAATTTGCTTACCATTACAAAAGAATATTTGGCTCCGAAAATAAATTATGATTAAATGCCTTTAATGAGAATCTATACATTTATATTATACTCATCATCCATTGTCTCTCCACTTAGACAAAAGCTTTTTGCCAACTGTGAGCTTTGTTAAGTAGCCATTTACATGCTAAAAAGACCACACCTTACTCCATACCAAACTGGCTTGGTGTCATCTTTTCTTGGCTTACAATATTGATGACAATTTGGCAAGTAGTAAATAGTGTATATTAGTGTACGAGCAGAGCGGTGTTGAAAAGCAGAAATCTATGTATTTCCGTGGTGCAGAAAACAAAACTGCACTCAATATATCAGAGGAAGAGAAAAGCATACGAGAGGAAGAGAAAAGCATACGAGAGGAAGAGAAAAGTGTGTAAATGCTAGAGGGAAATGTAAAGCTAAATATAAAAAAGGTTTATAAGAATATAGAATTATATGAAACTATAGTGACTATAACCTGACATCTTAAAAGAGCCTGGTCTAAAATTAGTTAAAAAAATTTAAAAAAAGCCAAAAAAATCCTAAGAATAAAAGAATATATAAGCCAAACGTTAATTTCCAATATTAGTAGTCCATTTTTTGAGTTCTCAAGTACAATATTTCATAGTTAGAGACAATATTAGTAGCAAGTTGCATTAATACAGATGTAGCCCTCTTTTCCCCACCCTCTGGGAAATGTGCTGCTATACTGTGTAGTGTATACTGTGGCTGCTGTTTCATACTCGAGTGGTAACAGGAGGCAGGAGATCTCCGCGATGTTGTGGGGAGGACATCAGGACAGGCTCATGGTGTTTTTTTAGTGGTCAGCACTTCCAGTTCAAGAGGATCCTGAGGCTTCAGAATGCACCTCCTGTACACTTCTTCTTTGCTCTAGTCATGCATCATTACTACGCCAGGTGTTGGTCTGACTGAGGTTTATTGAACAGCAAGGTACATGCACTGGAACAAATAGTATCTGTAGCCTATCCCTTAGGGATTAAGCCTCAGCCACTCCTAGCAGGAGAACGCGCCAGTGTCTGCACACTCTGAAGTCTATCCCAGAACCCCCTTCGGCTGAGTCCACGCTGGCGCTGAGCTCACTCATGCTTGGAGAGCGGTGACGTCACCAGCTCTCCAAGCATGAGCGATCAGTGTCCTGCAACATTTTGAGAGCAGGAGTGGGGGGGCGTGGCTATTACAGGAGGGGGCGTGTCATTGGCTGGATAGGGGCTGTCTGTTTCTGTATGTCTCTCTGTCTCTCTACCCCCCTCCCCCCCTCTCTCCCAACCCCCCCTCTCTCATCTCTTCCCCCCCATTGCCCTCTCTCCCCATTGAGCTCTCGCCCGCCCCTCCACGCTCTCTCCCGCCCTCCCCTACTGCGCTCTTCACGCCCCCGTCTTCGCCTCTCTCCTCCCGCCCCCCCCCGCACTCTCGCCCCCCCCTGCGCTCTCTCACCCCCCCGCGCTCTCTCTCGGCCCCCCGCACTTCTCTCTCTTCCCGCTCTCTCGGCTCCTCTCTCTCCTCCGCCCCCCTGGTCTCTCCCTCTGCGCTCCCCACCCCCATTCCCCCCAACCCGCCCACTCCCCTCCCCTCCCCCCCTCCCTCCCTCTCCCCCCAATCATCTCCTCCTTCCCCCTCTCTCTCTCCCCCCACCCCACTCCCTTCTTCCCTCTCTCCCCACCCCCCATTAACATCAATCAAGCCACCCCCCACAGTTAACAGCGCCTCCGGTCCCTGTTCACCCCCCCCCCGTTTACAGCTCTCCAATCCTGCCATTGGTCAGAGCAGGGTCATGTGACCCTGCTCCGAGCAAAAAAGTTTAGCTCCAGTGTCTCCTCAAGCACAAAGCTTGGGAGAGTGTGTGCACAAGACCCCCCTTACAATCACAAAAGCTAATCCTAACTTTATTGAACATGGACAAATACAAAATAACATACCCATATATATTATATTATATAATATATTATTATATATATATATATATATATATAGATATATATAATATATAATACTGAGTTAAGTTTGGTGGTAAAAAAGTGACAAAACCCTCCACAGGAAAGCAATATGCAATATAGCTGTATGCTCATCTGCATGTCTTAGGCAGGTCTGCAAACCCCCCTTTCCCCATTAATCACCCAGCTACAGCACTTCCACTGCAGCAAGATTCTGGAAATGACATGCAATGATCACACAGTGTCACTTTTTGCCCAATAAACCATTTTTTAACATAGGGAACCATGTTAATGGTTTATTGAGGCAAAAGTGACACTGTGTGCTCATTTGCATGTCATTTCCCAGAATCCCTTGCTGCAGTGGAAGTGCTGTATGCTGGTGATAATGGGGAAAGGCGGTTGTTGCAGACCTGCCTAAGACATGCATATGAGCATACAGCTATATTTGCATATATATATATATATATATATTATATATACTATATATATATATATAATATATATATATATATATACAGTGTCGACAAACCTATCCATTGTGCTCGCCCCCTGGCGAGTGGATTTAACCCCCGGCGAGTAAAATTGGCCCAAGCAGCACACGTTTGGTACTAGTGGCGATTAGATTTTCTTTTTTGTGGAGGCGAGTAGATTTTGTGGTGAATTGTCAACCACTGTGTGTGTAATATATAAATAAATATTATATTTAATTAATATTATGTTATGTCTGCGGTATTATATGTGTGTGTGTGTGTGTGTGTGTGTGTGTGTGTGTGTGTGTGTGTGTTTTTTGTGTTGTAGTATCTAATACACCACCACCACACACACACACACACATATATATATACCTCGCATTAACATACGCAATGGGTCCAGGGCATGTATGTAAAGCGAAAATGTACTTAAAGTGAAGCACTACCTTTTTTCCACTTATCGATGTATGTACTGCACTGCAATCGACATATACGTGCATAACTGATGTAAATAACGCATTTGTAACAGGCTCTATAGTCTCCCGCTTGCGCACAGATTCGGTACAGGTAGGGAGCCGGTATTGCTGTTCAGGACGTGCTGACAGGTGCATGCGTGAGCTGCCATTGTCCTATTGGGCGATATGTCCTTACTCGCGAGTGTACTTAAACCGGGGTATACCTGTATATCAGTATATCAGTTTACAGGGACACGCTCTCAAATATACCACAAAGCTAGTTCTACAGTTAATAAAATCCTTTATAGCAAACTGCTGCTCATTGGTAGTTCGCGTAGCCTTATTATTTGAAACAATGAAATCGACACGTGGTGCATGCTGTGTGGCTACACTTAATGCAACCCTCAGGCTTCCCAGAAGATAGCCACGGTAATGTACTCATGGGTTTTTCTTTCTCCTTCAATCTAAGTACTCTGGGTGCTAATGAATTCTTAAGGTTTTTTTCATTTTCTATAGATAACTTTCGGAGCTGTTGGAATAATATTCTTCAGAATTGCATAACCCTGAAGGATATGCCAATGTCTGCAAATGACTGCAAATGATTGGGGCTGCCTCATTACACCTCGTAATGAATGGCATATTTTTACTTCCAGTGCCATAAGTGGCTTTCATATCTTTTTTCCATTTAGTAATATTTGTCTGTCCAAAAGTTCTACCTTTTTCCTAGATTCCTGGACAGTTTCTTTTTTATAATGTTTCTCCTCAAACCATTCAGCTAAAATATCCGCATGTACATTAAAATCTCTGTCCTGTGCAGTTACTCCTGAACCTTTGAAACGGACCATATGGAATGTTCTCTATCCATTTCGGATGGTGGCTGCTAGTGGCCTCTAGAAAGCCATTGCAGCCAACCTCTTTTCTGTATAGTTTAGAATTATTAATTCCATCACCTACTTGAAACAGTAGCCCATCGAGAAACATACATATATATATATATATATATACATATATACACACATATACAGTAATATTTACAGTTGCTACATATATACATACATAATACATACACGTAGAATTTAGGTTACCTACACACTAGCACCACCTATCGTTAATGCAGAGAACTACAGATGCCACAAGACACCACAGCACCGGGCCGCAGTCACGGGAACAGTAAGCCTTGCTACATCTGTGCTGTGCTGTATGTGCATCGATGTCAGGATTACTAAACCCACTGAAAGCTGCAAATTCCAGCTTCAACCTATTCATTAATTTAACGGATATTTTGAAGACAAAAGATATGCCTGCCTTCCCGCCGGTGGTTAATTTTAGGGTAGGGGGTTAACGTTAGCAGTTTTAGCGGTCACGGCTAAGGACAAGGGGTTAAGGTTTTTAGGGCAGGGGGTTGCGTTAGTGTTCGGGGGTTTTAAGGTAAGGGTAAGGTTAGTCACTTACCTTATCAGCCGAGGCCAAATGTTCGACTGCTTGCAAGTAATGTCCATAAAATACAAAATACATACGCCGGGAATATGATCATACATTATTTATGTTCCAAGCACTAACCCATGGCAAATGAGCAATATATGGTAATTAAAAGCAACAATACAAGACAGCTTTATGTCAAGTTAACCAAAAAAAGCATGAAATATATTTACATGATCACACACGTTGACTATCCTTTCAGTTTGCTTGTAAGCTAAACTGCACCTTTCAAATATTATTCAAAGTTTGAATTGTCCGTGAGCTGGTACATTGTAAGAAGTGTAATGTTTGGGTCGGTATAGTTTGTGGATGCGGTTTGTTCCATTCATTGAATTTACACGGCTTTGCATATAAATGCACTGCTATTCTGCTTATGTTTGTATAAGATGTACAAATGATGCAGTCTTCTTACCATGACAAACTACTGTACAACAAAATACAGTAGAAATACAACCCATGTAATAATTACCATAAGCATGTAATTTAACGGTTAAGCAAGTAGCAACGTAAATAATGTATCTATGGTTGATACTGTAAGTGTCCTATTGTAACCTGCCCTCACTATTGTACCAGCTACCCACAAGAAACTTCCTGAACCGACAACACAATTACACTCAACAGGATGTGATATTAACTGGTTTGCAAAGAAAGAGTGAAACCACAATGAGTCAATTTGAAGGAATAGTACTATATTTGTGGATCCATTTAATGGATAATTTCTCTGCCGAGTGAAATGGATGTGTTAATTATTGCTTAGACCTACTAGCAGCAATTTGATGCACACCTTGGTTGAGTACGTCCATCGCACCTAGTATTTCATATTGTAACCCATTTATAATGTGATTCCTTCTGTGTCATTCAGCCCGAGTACATGCACAAGAGGACTAGTACAATGGTTAAGCACGACAAGTCCTGTCATTACCCACACACACTCTGATTAGCATGGTGCAATAGTACTGTATTATTTAAAGCAGCAGTCCCACTAAAAGCCTTTATGCGTTTAACACATGTCCGTATCTTTCCCCCTGTCCTGCTCGCCACAAAAAAGTTTTTATAGTGTTAAAAAAAACACGATTGTCCTAATCACTAGCTTCTTAGGCAGCGCTTATAGTGCCTGGCGACAGCGACGGGACATCGCGCCAAAACAAATACACGGAATTAGTCACATGCGCTTATAGTAGGTGCGACGGCGATGGAGCAACAAAAAATTTGTAAGCCAGTGAAATGTGATTTTGGGAGAGACAGTCGCCACATGTGACTGTCTCTAAACCAATCACAGAGCACCTATTGCACTCTGCCCCCCCCCCCCCCTTGGTGACGTCACTGGCCTTGTCGCCAGCGAGGTCGCTCAAACCTAAAGTTCAACTTTCGCCAATGGCGACGGGTGACGTAATCGCGTCACCGTCACTATAAACGTGGCCGTAACCTTTAGACGGCAATGGGATCTGGGGACGTCTCTCTTTTTTAACCACCACAGTATTTTAAATGTTTATATTTCCTGAACAAAGCATCTGATTTTTAAAATAAAATCAGCGTTGGAGAGGGCAAGAAGCAGACCACTGCTTTAACCCTTCGGCTAAACTATGAAATGGCTTTCAGGTTTAAGGGGGGCTGGCACTCAAGCCTCCCCATGACGTAGTAGCTACTGTACGTCATATGCAGTTTGCTTGTTTTCTAGGGGAGATCGCGTTTAGTGCGCCTGTGGAGTGCTGACTGCAATCTGGTCGGCTGAGGAACGCAAGAGGAGAACTCCCCCCTCTTCCATTCAGTTCTCAGAGCCGTCACGTGATTGCAAAGTGCCGGAGCAACCGTGGCACTGCCCCTTCAGCTCTCAAAGGGTTAAAGGGGCAGGCCTTCCTACATCCAAAGTGGGCTCGGAGAACATCCGTGGCATGTTTAATAAATTCAATTTGTACTGAAAAAAGGCACACAAGTCATTTGAAATAACGTTTGTGTGTTTAATATTTCGATGGTAACTAGATGTTTTGGAGTGCTTTTACAATGTCTATTAGTTATCTAATGTATTTCCTAATATATTATAATTAATACAGCCGGATGAAACAGTGTCCCGCTACTGTAGAGAATATTCACATGGATCCCTGCCATCCTAATCCTATTATTTCAGCAATAATGCTACATACTGTAGGCTGGACGTGCTATTGGGGAAAAGTGTAGCAGATCATAAATGTAACGTGTTTCCTCCCCTCCCCCCCCTCCCAATCTCAGATAGGGGCCATTACAGGGTGTGTGTGGTGCATACCTGCTGTTAACAAGAGGGCTGAGTCGTCCGCGATGACTTTGGGACACAGGATCAGGCTTCTGGGGGTCCATACCCCAGATAATACTTAGCAGAGCAACGCCTCCATCTGCCTTAGGCTCCAGGGATGTATGGAGATGATCGCCCATGGTAAAACTTGTACCTCTCCCCCCCAGTTAGATCACACACCAGGCTGGAGGTATATTGCAAAACATGAACGGTTTAGTACTACACACTTTGCAGTAACAACAGCTACTCAGCAGTCTTCTGCCGGATACAGTCTCTTTAGATCAGTCTCACGGACGATGGTCCCTGGATGTCACTACAGGCCAAGGGCACCCGCAGCCATCCTAGCTCTTCCCCACCTCCCTAGCAGAGGCAGAGGTATGGGTTCACACTCACTCATCCCCATAGGGAAGAGCACATGGGTAGACCCCAATCTCAGGCTCCCAGTCGTGTGACCTGCCTTCCTCAGAGGGAGGGAAGAACCTCCAAATTTAGGGCGGTCCTGCCCTTAAGTACAGCCAGAAGGCGGGCACCCCGTTGTCCCAACTACAACAGGATGTACCTCCCCCTGCTGTCACTCAAGTGCAGTACCAAAGGTGAAGGGGAAAACCCCATACAAACTACTGGCAAGCCTGTAAATACCAGGGTTTACTGCCAGCCCATTGGGTAGAATAGTAGCCAGGGGGTACCCCGATACATAAAGAAGACCATAGGATCTTAAGGGCACATTTTTCTTTATGATCTGAAATTTCATATAAACCCATCTGTGGCTTTAGGCTGCGGCCAGGCAGTGAAGGGGCGCGCTGGTCCTCGTGCGCTGCGCCCTGATCGGCCAGGCGATTCGGCTGGCTGGGTTTGCGCTCATCTGGGGGCACGAACACGACATCACAGAGCTGGTTCATCCTCATTGGGCGAACCTCTCACATGACGAGCTTGCAAGCAGCAAATTCAAATTTGCTTGCTCACGCTGACCCCACACATTGCCGCAATGTGTTTCATCGCGGCAAGCGTGAGCGCGCCCGCCCGCTCAGCGCCACCCTGGCCGAGGCCTTACAATGTACAGGTACCTTTCTCATTCCCATCTTCTTCTTTTTTGCCCTTGTTTGTAATTATCAATGATGGTCTAATGGGTTAATTAAAATGACAAAAACAGAGATGCATTTCAAATTATACATACAAATTATACATGTTAGACATAAAAACGTATTACTTTGCACAGGAAACAAGTAAAAGTCTCCCTTACAGGGCATTTTTTTTTTAAATGTAGCCAGGTACATTGCATAATTTCTCCCCCTACAATGTGGGTCTGCCCATAAAAAAAAAGAATTTGTGCCTGTAATTAAATAGCGGTATATATTTAAAAGGAGAGCTAGAAGTGTTACCCTCTGCCTTAATGATAAAGTCATGTTCAAGACCCATGAGGCAGAAAAGGATACCTCATCTATTTGTTCAGCACTGACAAACCTTGTCACTTGAGTAAAATGAGAAAAACAATATCCAAAATCTAGGCATCCATTATAAACCCCACTGTACAATCTATGTGTGACGATGGGGGTAGCCAGCCTTTATAATACAGGTCAAGCCCGGCTAGCTACCCCTAGAACCGCTTATCAGCACTATAAGCCGAGGACAATGTGTGTGTTTTTACGCTCTGTGTTTTTCGGTACAAAACTGGGGCTTCGGGAGTGGGGCTTTAATAGTTGATACTGGAGGCAAAAGGGGTTAAAATGTATATAAAATGTTCCGGGACAAAATTACCGGTTGTCCCATAATTTTACCCGCAAATCATGTCTGATTTGCAGGGACGCGTATGCATTTTAATACGTTATGTTTCCCCTATGAAATATTGTTTTCCCCCACCAGCAATTTCTCAGAACTTGGTTTTAAAGGCCAGGTTTTATAGCCCAAGTTTTAGGAAAGAAATGTATTTTAAAATGTGTATTCATCTCTCTGAAGGCAGTTCCGGTAATCTGATTAACCAAGGTGCCTGCATAGAGATGGTGGATCAAAGTGGAGGATAGAAGTCGAGACGTGTCGGGCCATTTGGTGAGTGGGGAAGGGCGGAGAACCAGGTCCAGAGACAAATACTCCCCGCGTGGGAGACGCTGTTCTCCCAGACTCTGTGGAGCCTACTCAACGGGAGTTATGGGGCTGGCAAGGTGAAGCCGTTGCTCGTAGGCACGGTTCCCATTGGCCAGTTCAAATTTCCCGCTCGTTGGCTACCCGTGCCCCTCGACTCCCCCTCAACCCCCCTTACATGTGCAGCAAGCCAAGCCTCCAGCTTATGATTGGCTGTTGCAGTAACGATCCATTCCCTGATTGGTTGCCAGTCTCTCTTCCATGTTAAGCATAGGACACTGAGGTCTATGTAAGGGGACTGCCTGATCAGAGAATTACTTGGGACTTGGTCCGCTGAAGTGCAGGAGGGCTTTTCAAAAGTGCTTTGCTCGGGATAGCAAAGCACTAGGCACGGAGGTGCCGGAGAAGCCTAGCCTAGCTGAGGACAAGTTCTACAGTCGCGGCAAAGTTTACAAAATCAACGAAGACCTGGCCAGCAGGGAAAGCCAGGTATCTATCCCGTAAATAGTACCGTGGTGTTCCTGGACGTGGAGTTGACAAGGTAAGCCTTCCTGAAGTAGGCGCCCTGCACCTAGTGAGGCTAGAAATTCCCCCAGGCCCCCCAGTTAAGTGTGTATTTCCCCGTTTAGTGCTATTTTGTGTGCCTGCTAGTTCTACCAGAATAAACCCCATTTTATTCTACTACTTTGTCCTGCCTAGTGAATTGATCCCGGAAGGTAAAGGTGTTAAAAGTATGGTCTCCCATGACACTGTGTAACAGCATTAAAAATGCAGTAGTGGCCAATCTTGGCTAATCAGCAGGTAACCCTGAAATATTCCCACGATCTGCAAAAGCCTCATTAACAGTGTAACATCATAAAGTTCTGTAGCTCTTTGAAGGAATAATAGAACAAAACATAAGTTGTATCAAATAAATGGAATTAGTTGCAAATGTAAAACATTGCGCTTCGTGTTATTAGTGTAATCTCTGTTGATTATATTTATCTCTGTGCATAACACCAGGAGGAATAGGGGAGACCATGGATAATAAAAGTGGAACAAGGGTATCTGCAATAAACACACCCCGACATTGTACATGTGGGTACTGTTTTCCAGAAAACAAATCCCGTCTACAACAAAAAGTCAAGTAAGAGGATTAGATTGGATGGAGAGATAATGTGAGGAAATATGCAAGGACATACGTCTTCACTAAAAATGTAGTGAATATATGGACCAGACCCGACAAAGGTGAAACAACAGTACATTTAAACGTGTATGTCACAAGCACAGGGGAACCACAGAGACAAAAAGGAATCCAACCATTGGTTATAAAAGTTCTACAATGCACTTTGTGGACAGGAGAGATGGACCAAGTGGCTGCTACAGTATGTGCTATCAACATTCATTCTTCTTTGCTTAGTAACATCTCAATTGGGCAAACAGTGAGACTTCGTCAATATGGAGCAATACCATGCTTGATATATGCCTTCAGGGCTCAGTGTGGATTGAAGTGCTGCATATCAAATTGGTGAGGCAACTATTTAAAAAAGAAACAGAAGGGTGACACTGATTCCTTAATTTTATGAAGCAGTCCTTAAATCAAAGCACCTGAGAGAAAACACACCTCTGCAATATATACATATATATCATACATATAACTCATTTATTCTGCACTATATATATATATCTACTATATATTTCTGAAAGCACTGTATGTCTGCATGGCCTGTGTCCCTCAGGCCAATGAGATTGCTCCCTTGGCCCACCCGCCCCTGTACACCTCTCATTGGCTGGTGTGGTCTAACAGTATATACACACACATATGTCTCACCCCTCCGGATTGCTCGCCACCACATGGCTCTCATTGGCCGGTGCGCTCTAACCCCTGGCCACACTACTACTACTGCTGCTGCTGCCTGAGGTGAGGAATTGGTACTGCTGGAGGGGGGGAGGGGGTTGACACCCCAGCTCCGTTTTTGACCCCTCCCCCAGCTCTGATTTTGACCCCTCCCCCAGCTCCGATTTTGACCCCTCACCCAGCTCCGTTTTTGACCCCTCCCCAGCTCCGTTTTTGACCCCTCCCCAGCTCTGTTTTTGACCCCTCCCCTGCTCCGTTTTTGACCCCTCACCAGCTCCGTTTTTGACTCCTCCCCTGCTCCGTTTTTGACCCCTCTTCCAGCTCCGTTTTTGACTCCTCCCCAGCTCCGTTTTTGACCCCCCCCAGCTCCGTTTTTGACCCCTCCCCCAGCGCCGTTTTTGATCACTCCCCTCCCCACCCCCCGACATACACAGTGACAGACACACTGACACACACAGGGACAGAAACAATGACACACAAAGGGACAGAAACAATGACACACAAAGGGACAGAAACAATGACACACAAAGGGACAGAAACAATGACACACAAAGGGACAGAAACAATGACACACAAAGGGACAGACACACTGACACACACAGGGACAGACACACAGACACCTACACACCGTTACAAACAATGACACCAAAGGAAGAACATGACACACAATGGACAGCACACTGACACACACAGGGACAGAACACACACACATGGACACAACAATGACACACACAGGGACAGACCCCAGACACCCTGACCACACAGGGCCGACACACGACACACAGACACACGACAACAACACAGGGACACACACACGAAACCAGACAACACAAAGGACTGACACACAAAGGGACTGACACACAAAGGAGACATGACACACAAGGGACTGACACACAATGGACAAAACAATCACACACACAGGACTTTACACACAAAGGGACTGACACACAAAGGGACTGACACACAAAGGGACTGACACACAAAGGGACTGACACACAAAGGACAGACACACAAAGGGACAGACGACCACCAAAGGGACAGACACACAAGCAGAACTGACACCTCCCCCGCCCACCCACCCCGCCTTTCCCCCCTCTCTCCTCTCCCCCCCCCCCTCCTGCAACCCCTCCCCCCCTCCTGGCCATAGCCCACCCCGACCCCTCCCCCCTGCCTCCCCTCCTCCATCCCCCCCCCTCCCCTGCTCTTCCCCCCCCCGCCCCCCCTTCCTTCCCCCCCCCCCCCTCCCCCTCCCCTGCCCACCCTCCCCCTCCCTCCCCCTCCCCCCTCCCCTCCCCTTCCCCCCCCCCAGCCGGGAGCCTCCCTATCCCTTCAACCCGCCCCCCCCCCTCCCCCTTCCCCGGCCCCCTCGCTCTGCCCTATTCCGCACCCCCCATCTGGGGCCCTCCCGCCCCCTACCCGCTCCGC
Source organism: Ascaphus truei (assembly GCA_036426205.1). Classification (NCBI taxonomy): domain Eukaryota; kingdom Metazoa; phylum Chordata; class Amphibia; order Anura; family Ascaphidae; genus Ascaphus; species Ascaphus truei. The sequence continues at coordinate 59,798,792 of CM071568.1, read as the reverse complement.
TCCCCCCTCCCCTCCCCTCCCTCCCCCCCCTCAGCCCTATCCCCTCCGCCTCGCCCTTCCCCCTTCCTCCGACGCCCCTTCACCCCCCGCCGCCCCCGCCCCCACTCGGTCCTTCCCCCCCCGTCCCATCCCCCTTCCCCCACCGAAGGAACGCCCCGCTCACCCCCCCCCCCCTAAGAGAGCCCCTCCCCCCCCCGTCCTCCACCCCTCCCCGCTACCCCTTCCCTCCCACCAGCCCTCCCCTCACCCCCCCGTTCTCCCTCACCCCCCTTCCCCTCTCCGACTCCCCCCCCCTCGCCCCCCCCTCCCCTCCCGCTCGCCCGCCCCCGCGCCCTCGGCCCCAACATCAAGCCCGTCCCCTCCCCCGCGGCCCACTCCACTCAGCCCTCCCCTCACGCCTCAGACCCCACTCCCCTCCCCCGGGCCCAGGCTCCCAGAGCCCCCACCCCACCCACCGCCACCCACCCCTCCCCTGCCCGCTTCTAAGTTCCAGCTCGCTAAAAAATAAATCCATTTAAAAAAAAGAACAAATTACTTTATCTTTGCTTTTTTTTTATAAAGCCCTTTTCTTATACAGTTGGAGACTGCCGGGATACTCTCCCCTCGCCAGCTTTTACCTATGTTTCTGTTATGATTATGATGTTTTCAATGCACCTGCACAGAGAATAAAGCAGGATGTTGCCAATTTTGCAGAAAACTAAATGAGGAGACAGGTTATACATGTACAGTGTCATGCAACACCCCTCCTGTGTTACAAAACCTAACCAGTCTGCTACAGAAGTACCACATAGACCACCTGCTCAATTTAATGTCGCCTCTTTCTATTTTGAGGACATTAGCTAATAAAAGATGGGAATCACTGCCCACTTCTTCAGGTCCTCTCCATAAAACTCTATAGCAATGTCACATCTTTTTAAAAGAGGTGATACTCCAATGTTCTGATGCACAGGGCTCCTCCATTTGTGTGCACAGATGTCACTGCTTGGCCAGTCTTCCCTTCCTTTGCTATGTAACTGGATACAGGCTGTGTTCAGGTGTAGATTAATGCCTTTAATATTTTATGAGGGGACTGGCTCAGCAATCTCTCACACACACACACACACACAGTTGCATCAACATCCTATTATCATTAGGTTGAATTTACCAGGAACAATATCATCCAATATCAAAAGTGGGGACAAAAACACTGTCTCAAACTACAGGCCAATCTCCTCCCAATACTATGCAAAGTCACGGAAAAATGTGTTCATTCCCAATTAAGTGATTACTATACCAAGACAAATTTCCCTAGCCAATTCCAATCTGGCTTTCGCCCCAAACACTCCACGGTAACTACTCTGCTAAAAGTTTGTAATGAGATCCAGTGTGGAATGGAACAGGGACTGGTGGAATATTCCTAGATTTTGCAAAGGCTATTGATACTGTTGATCATGTTATCTTGCTAAACAAACTCCAGGGCTCTGGAATAGGGAAGCATGCTTTAAATTGGTTTTATTCCTACCTATCCGGTAGATCCAACATGTGTCTCTCTCAGGCTCTAACTTCAACCCCTTGGATATCATCTGCAGTGAACCGCAAGTCTCTGTTCTGGGGCCCCTACTCTTCTCAGTGTTCATTAAAGATCTTCCTACAGCTTGAAAGGGAGTCTCAATACACATATATGCAGGTGGCACAATCTTATATGCACATAACCTCCCTGACCCTGGACACGTACTTCAATCTGACTTTGATACTTTAAAACTGGATTTCCCAAAACAAACTGTTTTTAAACACAGAAAAGACTAACAATGGTATTCGGGACCAAGGCTAATTTTTTAAAGCTTCCAATGAAGGAGATACAGATCAGAACCAACTCTAATACTATCCTAGGCCATGTTACTAGTTTCAAATATTTGGGCATATGATTTGACTACCATTTAACATTTGGGTTGCACATTGATACCCTGACATCCAAAACCTATGCCAAACTAGGTGTATTATATAGGAACAAATCTTCTCTGTCTGCTGATCAGAAAGCGCATCGCACAGCAGATGCTGATGCCAATTATAGACTATGGGGACATAGTATATGGCACGGCACCTCAAACTCACCTTGGTAAACTTGATACCCTCTACAATTCAATATGCTTTGTCCTTCAATGCAATTACAACACACATCACTGCGAAATGCTCAAAGAACTAGATTGGTCATCACTTGAGTCTAGGCGCAAAGTTCATCTTTCCTGTCTTGCCTTCAAATACTTTCTGGGCAAGCTATCCGCCTTTCTGAACAAGCTCCTCACCCCTATCACATGCAGCACTTATCTGAGATCTGACTCCAAAAGACTGTTCATGGTCCCAAGGTTCAACAAAGTATCCGCCCGCTCCTCCTTCTCTTACTGTGCACCCCACAACTGGAAAAGTCTACCGAAGATTCTCACAGCCACCACCAGTCTAAGTTCTTTCAAAACTAAAGCCGTCTTACATTTTAATCTGGTCTTTAAATGCAATATACGCCTATAATATATATTATCTTTAACTGTGCATACAATGTCTTGTAAATAAATGTACTGTCTATCTGTCACGGGAGACCAGGCATTTAAACATTTTTACCAGGATCATACATTGAGCAAAACAGGTAAATGAAATAAATTGTAAATTTATTCACAGGAAAAGGCAGACACACAATGTTACACAAACTACATAAGAAAAGACACACTTACTGAGGGACTGGGGGTGAAAACTATACTTTCTTAGGTGCAGGGGCTTCTAAATCCAAAGCTTACCCTGCCAGGAACATAGCCTGAAATGTCCTGAAACTGAAATTAGCCTGCAATTCCAGACGTCACCACTCCTCTCTCCCAAGAGGACTTGAATTTACTTGCTGGACTGGGTGCTTAGAATCTACAAATCTGATTGGCTCAGCGGTTTATAATACTTCTGGGTTTCATTCACAAAACCCTGCAGCCAATCCGGGTGTGGGAGTTTCCTAACCAGCCAATCCGAGCGATGCTGGTCTTGGGAAGCCAGGCAAGTGGGGGTGTTGAATCTGCCAAGGGCATGTGCAAGGTTGCCACCACAGCCACTTGCTATTCAGAAACCACACGCTGGGTTGGGCTCCTCTAAGTCTGGTGGGGCAAATTGAAATTCTGAGAACTTCCATTCATCCCAGGACGTGGGAACATGCTCTTCCCCCCTGCCCAAATGGTCTTGACACCTCAGACATCCTCTGTGGCTTTCATCTCCCATGTCCAATGTCACTGGGGCTACCAACTTGGTGCCAGTAATATCAATAACAAATAAAATGTTAAAGTATTCACAATATGGCCAGTTTATTCATAAACACAATAATGGATTGTGATGAAAGGGGCCTGGAGGACTTCCGAAAAAGGCTAATCCAGCCTGTTGCTCCCATCACCTGTTTGTCTAAACGCTGTATTTCTCGTCATTTGCTGCATGAAGCCCTTTTTTCTCTTGTAAAAATTCTTAGCCAGACCCTTTTTGCCTCACGTTGCCATTTGATTATATGTGAGGTGCATATGACATTCTGTGTGCCCCATGTATTGAGTGGCCCCTTTTTTCCATTTTACTTTTTCCTATGTACCAGTGTAGAGCCCATTTTGGACATTTGTATTTCCCTATCTAAATGTTTATACACTGGCGACACACTTTATTCGAGCTCGGCTAGTCCCACGAATTCGGGTATACCCGGGTGTATTGAGGTTTGTGACTGTTTTCTGCCCGAGTGCATTGAGGTATTTTCCAAGCAGGGATTGAAGCATTTTATTCCCGCTGGCTGCAATACTGCACAGTATATATATATAAACTGCATTACAATTCATGAATTTATGCCATCTGGTAGACACGCGAAGCATTGCAGCCTATTAAATCCTAATCATTATCATTTAACAGATCAGCCGCCCGTCAGCCAGGCATGAACCCAGGCTGGGAAGGCAAACGCAACGGGGCTTGTCAGAGGTGAGGAGCGGCGCATTCCAGGTATCTGCCAGGTACATACTGGGTATTTGCTCGAATAAAGTGTGTCGGTGCAGTAGCTCAATTTGTGCAATCTGCACTGCACTATATTCTGTGTGCCGTTATTGTGTTCCCTGATGTACTGCCATAGTTTTGCATTGGCTTCATTGTCCACTATCACTGTCATTTGTAAATACAATTTGTAATCTATAGGGGTCTTTTTGACCCGTTCCTACTTTCTCTTGACAGCTTGTCCCCGTCTCTTGGTGATGGTTCATTTCATGGCTCAGCCACTCAGCTGTCAAGCGGCGGGAGGTACTTTTTCTGGGGCCCGGTCAGTGCCCCTGCTCTTGATTGTCCATTTCCCAGTGATTCTTAGTGGTCAGTAGTGGCGCTCACCGATTCACTTCCAGTTAACCCCCCGGACACACCGATTAGACAACACCTGAACCTAGCCAGCTTGAATCCACTTTTTTCAGAACTTGCCTGGAGAAAATTGAGCCTTACACATTATAGCCTTAACTCACCAACCTTGCACAAGGACTGTTTCTTGCTACACAAGATCTTGCCCTGCAGCTAAGGACTCTCTGTGGCTTCTGAGACTCCGTGGCTCTGGAACTCTGCATGGAGGCACCAGCAAAACACAGACAACTTCCTTTTGAGTTTTATGCTTTTAGGGTCTTCGTCTTTATCTTAGTGTTGTTTGTCTGCATGTTAACCCTTCTTGTGCACTATGCCGTACCTTTTCCCTTTTAAATCTAGTTGTTGAATAGCTCTCCTGTCTGATTGTTAGCGCTCATTCTCCGTGGCTAGCCACTGCATTTATTTTTATTCTGGAGGTTTTGCTTTTTAGTGCATCCTCAGAGCTCTGTGGCCTCTGGTTTGTGTGGGTCCCATGATCCCACGGTCCCACGAGATTAGAGTATTTTTGTGGCAAGTGCATTTTATATATTTGAAAGTTTTTGTTTGTGGAGTTCTCTCTGTGGCTCTGGTTTTGTAGCAGGCCCATCACCCCCAAAGACTGCTATATATTCCTGCACAGTGATCACAGCTCTCACTCTCTCTCAAAAGAGGGATTGGAGATAGAGAGTTGTTCTCGGTTGCTCCTGTTAGGTTAAGTGCAAGAACTTCCACAAGTGGCGGAGGTCAGGACGGTGCTCTTGTTTGTACCCAGCGGTGGTCCCAGGTGGTGACACGCTAATCTGTGTGGGTTTCCGTGATAGCTAAAGGGCTCAAGTGCTAACCAGTTTTCCGGTGACCCTAAACAGTGGCGTAGCTAGACATGCACGAGCCCCTGGGCACAAATAAATTCAGGGCCCCATTATAAGTGAACGTATTCCGTAGATTCAGGAGAAAAAAATTGCCTCAATTTAAATTGGAGGATATCTCTCCTCCTCATCCTTCCTCCAGCTCTCTCCCCCTCCATGCCTACCTGTGGGACAGGTGGAGATAGAGGCAGGCGGAGGAGAGATGATGGTACGCGGCGGCGGGCTGCCAGAGTTAAGCAGATGGCCAGGGAGGAGCGCACTGTAGCAGCATAGAGGCTGGTAGTAAGAAAGACTGCCCTGCTCTGCCTCCGTGCAACTCCTAACTCCTCTGCCGGCTGCTCCACTCTGGTGGCCCGCTCCCGTGTACCATCATCTCACCCCACCTGCCTCTATCTGTGGGAGAAGAGAGAGAGATGGTCAGCAGGGCTGCAGACAAGGTGGGGGGGGGGGGGGGTTGAAGAGAGCGGGCCTGCAGGCTTTTGCTCAGGCTATACCTACACCTCTGATTACGAACACAAATGGCGCAAACACAGCCTTTTTTACTTTGATACATTTAATACACAGTATATTCAGAGATTTTAATTTAATCTAAAAGAGTTAATTGGCAAAAAAATTTAGGCTGAATCCAAACGCCTGCAGTTCAAATGTACTATTTTGTTGGCTCTCTGCATTGGGGAAAGATAGCAACAGATTTTCTTTGTATGCCTTGGAGGTTCAGGGAGCTGGCATTTTGACAAATAATTATATCTTGCAATGTCAGATTAATGAGCATTTTACAAAAGAGAGTTCACATTGTACATTGTCAACAAAAGGAATAGAATGATTTGCCAAGCAAGAAGCAGGGCTGTAAGATTTCTTTTACATGGAAACAAAGGTGCCTGTGATGGTTTTATTCCCCTACTTCCGTAATTACTGGTTTGGTAAGTTTCGGCGCACAGTGCTGACATTCTGTGTGGCTGGCTTGGCTCAGAGAACAGTATAAACAACCCCAAGATTTCCAAACAAACAATAAATCAGATATTCTATGTATTATAATGAGGAATGTGTTCTACTTTAATTCCCAAAACATGTCCTAAAAAAAAAAAAAAAAAAAAAAAGCTTTGAGAGCAGAAGTTCAAGCTTTTTTGCCATTATTGTTCACCGCTACTGTAAACCAGTGTGGTGATGCTGAAGCACATGGGTCACCATAAGCACAATGCCTAGTGTTGTTCCCGTGACAATAGAAGTAGTTCCTGTAAAGTCAAGGATTGTGCCCATAATATCAGGGAAGTGATTTTTTCCCCCACTACAATTGTTTCTCAGAGGAATGCACATGATCTATGAAATAAACGTTAAAAACATTAGACAATGTGCGACGTGCCAAGTTATTGCAAATCCTATCAGTGTAACTGATGAATAGTTTAAAAAAACACAAACCTGTACAATACAACTAAATCAAGACCCCAAAAAGACAGAACATTTATAGAAAATAAATAAGATGGTGAAAGGAAACTAAAGTAGCAGGTTTTGTCTTCAGAGAAACCATGTGACTGCGTAATGCTAAAGACCCCAACAGTAGGATAAATGAATGAATGAATGAATGAATAACCAGATACTTGTAGGGGGGACCCCTAAACATAAACTTGATAGAAGACAGGTACTGGGTTGCTGTCCCGGATGGTAAGCTCACTACTAAGTGACGCTGTTGTTAACAATAACACCAGGAAGATTGAGCATAATAACACCCTATAATGTACCAATTGTCTAAATAAAGTCCTGAACAGGAAAACATGTAGCAAGCGATAGCCCGATCAAGCACTTTGAGTGCTGCAAAGTCCATGCGATCCAAAGGTGAGGGGTCCCCAGGTGTGCTTCCGTCCAAGGGGTAGGCTAGTAGAGAAGGAGAAAATCTGGAAGAGCACTACTGTAGGTATCAAAAAAGTAGAAAGGAGGGTGCGTATCCCATAAAAAGATTATTTATTGGTCATGGAAAAACAGGGCAATGGAGAGTCCTACCAACGTTTCACGCTTCACAGAGCGCTTTCTCAAGGTACCGGTCTCTACCTTGAGAAAGCGCTCTGTGAAGCGTGAAAAGTTGGAAGGGCTCTCCATTGTCCTGTTTTTCCATGACCAATAAATAATCTGTTTACGCACCCTCCTTTCTACTTTTTGATACCTACAGTAGTGCTCTTCCAGTTTTTCTCCTTCTCTACTTTGTCTTCAGAGAAACATGTTGGCCATGACGAAATAAACATGGAATTAACGATGAGCAACATCTTTGCTTATCACCTCAAAATCCATGTACAGAAATGTATTAGCTGCATTTCCCTATAAACATGTAAGTTGTGATTCAGTTTACACAGACACAAACTTTTGAGACTTCACAAGCCTGTACTTTAGGTGGAGTGTAAAGGAAGCATTCTCAGTACCTTCTTACAACAATTAAGAGTGATTATGTTGGCGTTACTGCCTGACAGGGGGGGATTCAGGTACAGGAAAGCTGGCGGTGGCCCTGCTGCCCGAAATGATCAAACACCAACTATGATACTGTGAGGATTGTACCTCGGTCTCGTCCTGTGATGCATTGGGTGACACCCTCGCGCAAGCGCCGCAGTACTCCTGCCGGCGCCGGACCTAGGCTCCGCATCCCATGACGCAACGGAGAACATCACTGCTCCCACTTCACGTTGGTGCCGCAATACCAGGGGCACTCAAGGGGTTAATGCTAACTCCCTTCATTACTCCACAGCTGGGATACACTCCGCCCCTGCCTTAGCAGTACACAGTCTGTGTGATGACTCACTGCCTGCAGCCTTCCCATTGGCTCCCTGTGCTTTATATGCTCAGCCAGCCACTAAGCAAATTGGCTGAGAATAAACCTTGTTTATGTTTCTAGTGCTTGCCTCAAGCAACCTGCTGCCCTGCTATTGCCTTTGCATTCTGCCTTATTTATCTGTTACCTTTGACCTCGGCTTGTACCCGGACTTCTACCTTCTCTGACCCCTGGACCTCGGCTACGCACATGACCATTCCGACCTCTCTACTCCTGGACCCCGGCCACGCACAACGACCATCCGACTTCTGCAATCCTAGACCACGGCAAGAATCACGACTATTCTGACATCTCCTACCCTGACCCAGCTACAACTCTGCAAACCGGACGCGGTTGCGCGGTGTATTCAAACATCCCCACCTCAGCCTTGCGGTCCCGTCCTGTTTGTGGTGAGCACTCGACACAAATTTAACACTGTTTGTGTTTCTGTAACAACAGAGCTTGTAAATCCAGATGTTGAACACAATAATGGATTTAGGAGTTAGGTTTTCCCGAGGTCAGGGTCAACTTCAGATATGCTACAACAATACAAAGCTCTAAGCCAAGTACAGTTCAATCCCGTTATAACGCGATCCGTTACAACATGAATCCGCTTAGAACGCAATGCAAGCGTGGCTCCCAATTTTCGTATTTATGAATACTTTACAATTAATGTACAATGCATACAATTGTACATTATTTCTAACACGATCCGCTTATAACGCGATGTGATTCTTGGGACCCTAGTACTTTCATTTTTTCCTAAGTTGGACTACTAAAAACATCTACTACAAATTCAATTTGGAATGAATACACCCAAATACATTTCGGCACCCAAATTACTTTACAATTTAACAACTATTCAATATGCTGTGACGCTTTCTTCTCCTTGTCAGGAGACATACTGTATGGGGCTAAAAAGTTCCAACAGGAAAGACGGCCTCACAGCACATTGAATTGAGGCCATCCTATTTTTATGGAGAAAATAAGTTGATAAAACAATTAGCAACTCTTCCCACTGTGTACTGAACATGACAGAGGAATTACATTTAGTATGTGGTAATACAGCAGTCTATCAATGTGCACCGAAATAGTTTGGGTTTTCAGAAGTAAAACCCATGCATGGTATAATCATACAAGTGTATAACAATAGACTACATCTGCAGAAATAAAGAAGCAGCCGAAGCAATTACCTTTGAAGTAATTTATTTGCCAGACGCGTTTGCAAGGAACAATTGATTGGAGTTCATCTATGAAAAACAGAAAATAAGGGTCGTCACATTTTAACCTACTACAAATTTGGGTCCAATATGTCATATGTTTTCCAAAACAAAAACAGCAAACAACCCTGAGGGATAAAAACACTGTGCTTAATTTAGTTATTGCCATTGTTTTTCCATTAGCGAAGGCTAAACAAGCTAAAGATTTAGGGCCATTCCTAAATAGGGTTGCAGCTAAAATGCACACAAGCATGTCCATGTCCACAATATCAACATCTTGTTTGGGGAATCTGAGTGTACATGAAAACCAAGTTGAGAGTATTTTATGTCTCTAGTAGATAAATGAACCCATGTAGGTGCTGTATGACATGGAGTTCTACGGACAACATCAGGATTCCTGATGATCAATACTTCTATGTCGGTTGGACCATGTTTTACTAAGGCTCTGCTTATAGTGCCGGCGACAGCGACGCAACGTCGCTTCAAAACAAATGCATTGCCGCTGTTGCGTGCGCTTATAGTAGGAGCAACAAAACGGAGCGACAGATTGGTCGCGACCACTGGAAGTCACTTCAATTTGATTTTTCCAGCAACCATAGCATGACATCAGCATCGCCGGCACTATAAGCGCAGCCTAAGGCAACGCTTATAGTGCCGACGACACGATGGTCAGGCGACGGTCGCTGGAAAATCAAATAGAGATGACTTCCAGCGATCGCGACCAATCAGTCGCGCCGCGCTTACTATAAGAGCACGCGATGGCGGCAATGCATTTGTTTTGCCGCGATGTGTCGCTGTCGCCGTCACTAAGCGCAGCCTAAAATGTGCCATTGTTCAAGCCCAAGTTACAGCAATCTGCCACATTCAAAGTGAGAAGTGCGGAATCTAGTACTTTTAGTGTAGCAATTTGCAAAACAAGTGTGTGCCACCTTGTGACAGGCATGCCTTGGCTTGGTCACCACTGACGACACAATGATTAGTACTAAATGGAAATGTGTACTTGTCATTTTGTGTCACTCTACGGTGTCCATCCACCGGACATGATAACGAACTGAAATGAATATAGCTTGGAGGGAGGGGGGGGGGGGAGACAGAGACAGGGAGTCATCAAAGCACCATCCGCGCTACCGCAGCCAAATCAGTGATATCTGCCATTAAAGTCAATGGCAGATATCGGCGATTCTGGGGCGATAGCATAAATCGCTCTTTGATGGCTCCTGGCCAGAGAGAAAGAATGAGCGAGAGTTAAACCGTTGACTTCTATTTATTAAATACATTAACCTACAGTATGATCTACGTGGGTCAGACATGCGAATACACTGGAGATAGCTGGGAAATATGCAGATTTGAACATGTAAAATAAATGGAGTATATTTGATTTTGCATGTTTCCCTGGTATGGTGGGTGTATTTCATGCATCTTTCAGCTCATTTGCAGGCAATTTAGAAAACAGGCTGTTACAAATAACACTATGCTTTTTACAGGAGTAAAACCTAGTTACCGTCAGTCACTCTATTTGCGTTAGTGAATACTGCGTTATGATTAATGGCCGTTAACTTAACAGGACATCGTGAACCTAGCCCACAGGGTGTTGCGCTCGTTTACATATTTGCTAATTGATGGACGAAAACATTCAGGAGCACTCTGGTATCAGTTAGCTAATTGAGGCACAATATCTCTACGGTTTGTTTCATTTCTCTCAGAATGGATAGTCTTTCTAGACGTATACCATACGACTTACTATAACTTATCAAATAAAAAAATGTTATCAAATAATGCAAGTTTTAAAATCGCAAATGGCCAAATATGTATTTGAGAAAATGTTTAAACAGAGCAGTGACATGGAGAACGAAATCTGCAGCAGAACAGGACCGTGATAATTGTGATACTGACATAGATGGGCCATGAATAATGTTCAAATAAAGCATCTGTAATGAGAGCACCTCATTTATTATTAATATCCTGACAGGCTGAAATCACTCACTATTTTTTCGGGATCTCCACAAGTATGCATTGCAATATAACAACAATCCGAGTGGTGGATAAACTGCAGGATAGATTACTGAACAATGCACAGTACATGTTCGGTAAAAGGGACCGCAGCCAATTGTTATATAGAGTAACTAACGGAAGAAAAAAAAAATAGACAATAAATGTTTACCTTTATTACAATAAAAGTGAACACAGAATATCGAAGAAGATACAAAAGATTCCTCCTAGTTGCACTCTATGTATTAAATATTTCTTTTCAGATTTAAAACAAAATTTGTCCTAGCAAGACAAATGTGCTAATATAGCCTAATATTGGCCTATGGATCAGTAAACTCAGTAAAAACAAAACAATAAAATGTTATTACATCAAAAATAAATGTTGTCACTCAGTGAATTATTTACAGTGTGAATTGTTTAAAATCCTTAAAGGGGTGGAGTGGACTGGAGACTCTATATTTATAACTTACAGACTTGTGATCACAATAATGTGTGTCTGTACTTTTTTAGGTCCACTCCGACATCACAGTGTAGTTTTTAGTAAAACAGGTAAGCAGAGGATATTTAGGCACAGATTACTATGGGGGAATTACCCTATGTTACAATGTGTGTATATCTGTGTATATACACTCTCTCTGTTCTCGTTTATTGCTTAGGTATGATACATTTATTGTAACATTGAGCATATTGGTCATAACATTGCTTCTTTTCCTTATGTTGTATCACAAAGTATCCCACTGGTATATAAGTAACTCATTCAGCACACAAATAATTTTGGTTCCAATAATAACCAGTTGTAGTGGTCGTACAATAGAAGCGATTCAAGATGTTACCTTCAGGACCCCTCATGACCAAGTTATATTCTTCTTTTCTTGAGAAACCCAGAAATATTGCACATTTTAATTATATCAGTGAGCATGCAGAATGTCAATAGTATTAGGTTTTTTTCTGAGAAAGGTAAGTGACTATAGGATTAGTAGATCTGGGGGGTGGAGAGGGAAACATAGCAGGAAGCGTGTTTATGTCAAACATCCATTTCACATGGGGAAATGTGAAAGCAAAGCGCTAACTATCTTGATGTAAATATAAAATATATTTCTATTGATGAGTTTCTAAAATCCTCTCTGTAATTGCGCAGCATGATGTCAACGTATAATTATTTTTACTTTGATAAACAATATTTATTTTAAACACAGGGAACGATGATGTTGTAGTCTATAAAATTATTGATACTTGGAGCACTGATTTAGATGTGAAAAACAATACTAGAAACGAATTGCTGAACGTCATGAACTTTCGTCCCACTAGCCTTGAAAAACAGATACTCTACAGTCAACTCTTAAAGCTGCAGTTCAGTCAATATCCTGCATGTGTGGTTTTTTTTAATAAATCAGTTCTGTAGTAAGAAAAAATACTTTTAGCATTTTCTGTTTTTAAAAGAACAACTTTGAAAGACCAATTTTCTTGTAATCTATCTTAACAACCATTTGCTAAGGCACTGCCCCTTCATGTCCTGTCACAAGCCCTGGCACACCCCTTTGTCAGCCCTGCCCTCCCTCTAGCACATGTCAGTTCAGGAGTGCTCATGAATATTCATGAGCTTCCACTGAGTGACAGAAGCAGAAGAAAAACATCCCTTCTCTAATGATGTCACCAAATTTCGCCGATCAATACATGGAGAACGAATTGACTGGCAGCTATATAGTTCTTTAGGTAATTAGAGATTGCCCACATGAAAATATTGAAGTAAAAAAAATGTAAAAAAATAAATAAATAAATAAAAAAAGACTGAACTGCAGCTTTAAGAATCCGTAGGATATGCAGCGACGATCATCTCTTTAATAGAGATGTGGCTGTTACTGAAAAGTAACAGATGCAAAAGAAAAACGTTACAACTCAAAAGCTATCTCTTATATCAGGGGTGGCCAACGCCAGTCCTCAAGGGCCACCAACAGGTGAGGATATCAGTGTGAAACTCCTCTTTGCCCCTCCTTAAAGAAGGTCACATCTAAGTGTGGAAATATGGATGGGTGCAGATGTTCGTGCTTATAGTCTCTCTCATACCTTTCCTCAGGGTGCTGGCGTTCAGGCTGGCTGGTAATAAGAGTGCCAGGAACTTTATTAGAAACCCAGATTTCTTAGTTAGTCAGACTTTCAGTATGCATACTTCTTCCCTGGGTGCTCACATAGCTTCCCAGAGATGCACACGGCTTATCACGTTCCATTACCATTGGTTATGGATAACACGCAATCCCTTGCTTTAGTGGACTTTTCCAGGCACCTTCCACAACTCTGTGCAGTGGTTTATCTTCATTCAAGGTTCCCATCTACCTGTCATCCTATACTGCTCTCTGCTAGTTCCAACAATGGTAGGCATAGAGTTGAAGTTAGAGCAACTCTAGGTGTGGCATTCTCTTGGGTCCATGATCTAGGGATCCCCTGCAACGAGTGCCATCAACGTCCTCTTTTAGAAAGGCATCAAATACTTCTGACCCTGCATTATTAGTGGCCCTTGTTAGGTAAGGGACACTTCCCTAATGTCAAAATAATAAAAGGTGACCATACTCTATACCTAAAGCTACACATTTAAGACATACACTTAACACGGTGAGACTCCTCCCTCGTGTCTTCCAAGAGCCTTGGAGCTTCTGCCGCACCTTTTATACCCCCTTGAGGGATGTCATAGTCTCACCCTTATCACTAGGCAGAATAAAGACACTTTAACCTATTATGAGTCACACTATGTCAGGCGACCCTTTTAGCAGGTTCTGGAACGGAGTGGCCAAACACCTGACATTACTTACTTTAGTGACATTTATATAGCAACACTGCATTAGATACATGGAACTAGATAGTTAACTAGAGCCTTACTTTAACATTAGCCTTCTAACGCCCTATCAATCCTTTTAGTAGAAAGTAATAATCTCATTAGGGGGTTACACCTGCTTCAGCACAGGTGGCTCAATCAGTGGCTCAGTCGAAGACTGCACCACCTGTGCTGAAGCAGGGATATCCTGAAAACCTGACCTATTGGTGGTCCTTGAGGACTGGCGTTGCCCACCCCTGTCCTATATACTGTATACGCAAAGGTATTGCTAGTTCTTTCATGATTATTTTTATTTTTGCATACCATAAAACTACTTTACAGTACGGTTTGTGAATTACTTTTGCAGTATAAATGACCTACACAAGGTTAACATTGTAAAACATCTTGGCAGAAATCTTGAAAAACACAAAAATGGAGATAAACAAATGTCAACTGACTCACGGATCCAGCTTATTCACAAATCCTTGTTCGCAGTTTACATGCACTTAAAGCAGCAGTCCAAGCTGCCGTTTCTTTTTTATATATTACATTTTTCCCCCCTTTAATAAAGTAATTAGCTAAGTTACCAATTGGCGAAGATTCGGCTCAGGGTTCACTAAATGTCTGTCAGTGCAGCAGAAGAGGATCAAAGATGCAAAGTTCTGTGTGGAAGATCATGTGACCAAGCTGTCACTAGATACAATTGGTGCACTGCTAGAGAGGGGGCAGGGCTCAAAGAGGGGTGTGCCAGAGCCTGTATCAGAAGAGAAAGGGGATATGACTTTGTAAATGGTTGGTATAGAAACAAAATGCTTGTTACATTATAATACATTAAAAATATCATATAGAGTTTAAAAATTCTACAAGTATTTTTGCATAAAGAATTGATTTATTAAAAAAAAAAAAACATGTACGATATTGCTTGGTCTGCAGCTTTAAGCAATTCACCTCAAATGGTATGAGTGTGCCCTAGAACAGGGGCGCGTAAACTTTTTCCCCTGCGCCCCCCTGCTTACCTTGTCTCCCGCGTCAAATGACACCGTGGGGGTCACATGATGCAGCGTAGCCATGGCAACGCGTCACCGGAGACAAGGTAAGTGAAGCTACAGAATTCTCACGCGATCTCCCGGCATTTCATTTAAATGTCTTGGGGAAAAGTACGGTGGCCTCTGTAACCGCCGCACCCCCCTCCTAGAAAGTCTCGCGACCCCCAGATTGCGCACCACTGCCCTAGACCACTAGTGCAGTTTTATGTATAGGCCCACAATGTTTTTCAGCTTTATATTTTATTCAGAAACAGAACAGTGTGGCCTTCGTGCTGGAAAGCCTTTGTTAACATTAAGCCAAGGGAACAGAATCAGGTCATGCAGTATGGTTGAACTGTACGTTTACGCTGGCTGCGTGCAATAAGGCAACATTATTTCAAATAATAATTTTATCCATGTTGCCATGGAGACCTAAGCCTCGTTTCAGCAAAGCAAATAATAATAAAAGAATGTGCACAGCCAAATGTCTTCATTCATTCAAACCCTGAAGCCTTCCAATCCTAGCGGATCAAAATAAATATGACAATTAATAACAACATGGCATTCACTTATAATATTACTCGCCATCTTCTGACTGACCCGTTTGGTATTTGGTCTCTGAATTTCAAGCTCAAGAATTTAAACTTAAAAGTATCATGTTTAGCAATGAATCGGAGGCACTTACAGTGTGAAAGAGGCAGCGGTGTATCATGTGATATTGCCAAACAAAAGGTTGAAAATGTTTTTTTTGGGCAGTATGGCAACATTTCACCTAGTCTGATTTTAACGTCATTCCTTGCTCTGGCAAGGAATGACTCAGGCTCTCATAATACAGTAATTAAGGGAAAACCAGACAACAGTTCCATGTGGGAAGGCTTCAAGGACCACATATGGACCAGACTTTAAAAGATTAATGAAAGGACAGTATATCCTCCATCATAACAAGCCAACATCAATTAAAAGGTATGATGTTATACTGTACATTATTTAATTCTCTGAACGGTGAATGTCATAATGTAGAAATTAATAGGATTACATTGACATATAGAAATAAAAAATTGATTTTCTATCACACCCAAGGCTAGCATTATATTGCATATATACAAGGTGTTCAGAAAAAAATCAAACCCTTTTGTCATCATATCTTGCAGAAAAATGTGAACAGTTATAAGCCCGTCCCAGTAGATTATTACAATTAAGAATTATTTGATAATCTAATCAATTAAATTCAAACCATACTTTGAACTCAAACTTTATAGTAATCATAGTGTTTCACGTTAGATGACAACAGTTTAACACATTGACGAGCTACAAATGAAAAACTATTTCTAATTTCATGTACATGAACCTACCGCAGTGTATCTGGTACTTGCTGACATAATACAGTGACATCAATTTAGTTATCAGTTGATTTGTCTACATTGTGCTTCTTATATAGTGTAAATCTATATAACAGACCTACAACTGTGCAAATATTCATAGGGATTGAGCGAGAGCTATATACCTGTATACCCAGGCATTTAATTAATGAACCACAACCTGTCTGACATCCGGCTTGGGAAGAGGTGGGACTAAGAGGGAGAGGAGCCTTTAGTAGAGGGCGGCCATGACATGCGGATCAGATCTGTACGAGCCTGAACACGTTCAGGTTCCATCGATAGCTGCCTGGGCGACAGCAGTACTCTGTGGCGAGGGAGCCAGGAGATCCACATTGGGGAGCTGCAGGGAGCATCGAGCACTGTCAGACGGGACCCTTAAAGACTGCAATTAAAGTGGTACTGAAGCAACTTTTGCGAAGTACAAGCCGGCAACTTTAGTAAAGACTGTACTTTAGTGCACTAAGAGCGCCCACGGTGTGCTGGCACAATCACAAGGATTGGGTGGCTCACCATCATCTGACACTGATACACACCCACGCAGCATTACTGTTAAATGTTATTATCTGTGTATGCTGAATGTAGTGATCATTTGTTGAGGATCACAGGTTTCTTGAGACTGGATAGTGAGAATATAGAAGCAGTTGTACAACACCCACACTGTGTACTTATTTCCCACGTCTAACAGTAGGCCACGCATGGCCTATTAAGTGTACATACAGCCCTCAAGCCCCCCCCCCCACCACAGCACCGGGTATAAGTCGGGAGCCTATAAGTAAGAGGGGTTACATCACCATGAAGCTGTCAACTACCAGAAGAATTGTTGAATATGTTATACTCCTCGATGACATTTTAAATTTAATTCCTCCTCTCCCAGATCTCAAACTATATCAGCAGTGCGCAAACTGGTGGGGGGCGCACCCCCAAGGGGGGCAGGAGATTTGTCTGGTGGGGTGCGGGCTGTTGCAGAAGTCCCTTGCTCTTCCCCCAGGCATTTAATTTAAATGCCGGGGGATCGCGTGAGGCCTCTGCAACTAACTTACAGGGATTCTGAAGAGCTGCAGGGACGCGTTGCCATCTGCCGGTGCCATGCGGAGTGACGTCACATGTCCATCTCCAAGGCAATGGGGTAATGTGACGTCACATGACCCCTGCGGTCATTTGACACTACCGAGCAAGGTGAGGGGGGCACGAGAGCAAGGGGGAGCAGGCAGGGGGGCGCAGTTGAAAAAGTTTGCGCTCCCCATGGCTATATAACTGTCCTTAGTAGAGATGGGCAAATCCGCCCAAATCTGTTTCCCAGATTTTTTTCGCTGATTTCCGCTGCTCCCAAAATTCGAGTGTAAAATCAAATTGATTTGGCCTATTTCAATGAAAAAACGCCATTGGTTACAACCAGTGGACGAATTTGTAGAATCCTATCCGTGAATTCAGCAATCCATTGGCGATGCTTAAGAATCCGTCAACGGACTGCTGAATCCGCAGATTGGATTAAACAAATCCGTCCACTGGTTGTGGAATCTGCACAATCACTCATTTTGAGATTGAGCCACTGAAATCCGCGAACCAAAGGAACTGGCCGATCCACTGTGGATCTAAATCCTCCCCAAAAAAATTTGCTCATCTCTAATACTTTGCTAGAAATAAGTTACAAACTACTGTCAAAACACACCCTCTACAGGCCTGTCACGCCTGAATTTACTCTTACTCAAATCAGGATTGTGGGGTATAAGAATATGTTTTGAGCCTCACAAGTCGTACTCATCTTCTTCCTTATGACCTCCTGGGTGACCTACTACAGGACTTTCACTGGCAATATATAAAAGTATCTTGTGTCTGCAAGGGATGTGGACTGCAGTTATGCTGGTTGAGGAGATCAGATTTGGCATGAAAAAGGGCCTCGCATGGCTTGCCCAATTGCCTGTCGGTTCTTTTAGCCATTGAACTGACCCTATATCTTTTCTGATATGTAACTTTTAATGATGGTGCATGTTTTTCTCTGTGTAAACTAATTTTCATTTTTTATTAAATCTTTGTACAATTTTGATCTAACAAGGAAATAGAACAAAAAGTTCAAAATTGGTGCTACAGAGTAAGCGGTGACAAAGAGCTGAAGAGCGTGAATCGCGCCAGAGTAATTTTTGCCCTTCCCATACTCCATGATTTCACCTATTCAATAAATAGTTTTCAAACATTTTTTCGTGCTTAGCCCCATCATTTTTTTCAGGCACTGCTTTTTTTCTCTACTGTTTGGAATATTCTCCTATATATTAAGCCATTTTTTCTTTTGCCAAAACCTAGACTGTGGATTCTTGTTTATTTACTCTCTGCGTGGGGGCTTAAGGATATAGTGCCTGAACAGTAGCTCATTATATGGGTGCAAATAAATTCCCACCTTTCAATATATATCAAATAGTCAACGGTCCGATTCTTTTCTCAATTTATTCAGAGACAATACAAAACATCTTTTACAGCATCATTTCAGTGAGTTACATAATTCCGGCATATTGAATATAGTTATAGAGTGGAGCATCTTTAGCTTCGTTGTTCTTAGCTTGGTGGTGTTAAATGATTCTGAATTCTATAAATCCAAATGCCCTCTTTATACATTTCCGCAACATAGCAATCACTTGTTTTTCTCACTGCCAGCTCAAAATGATGTAAATCAATCAATGTTTAAACCAATATTCCTTAATTTACTTTGATTTAGAAAAACCTCTTTGTTCTGTCACTAAGTAACTATAGTTAATCCCGTGTTCCTAATCTTTTAAGACCTCTCTCTATTGTATTTTCTTTTACTACTATCTATTTAACTAACCTTTGATTCCAAAGTCAAGACCATATACTATTCAACTCAGCAGACATTAAACATACGTTTCTTAAATCACAAAGCATTTGTACACCTGCCTGTCTTCAGACTGATTTATCTTCTTATCTGTGCAAAGGCAGCTCATCATTTTCCAATATTATTTCTAACTTAAGACTAAATTCCTTTTTTTTTCTCCAACTTAAATTTTTATTGATTTTCCAAGCATAGATATACAGTAATAAAACATTAGAGGGTGGGTATTGGGGGGAGGGAGGGGGGGGGGAACAGCACAATGGTGAATCAACAATTCTTACTGCTTTACATAATTTTAACTTGGTATACGTGAGCATTTTGGGACCGTTTCTAAGTCTGTTGTGGGAAACATCTCTGGGGGAACCTGGATAATTGTAAAAAAATCGCATTAGATAACATTACGGGAAGGAGCGAGGGAAACTCCTGACCAGTCCTTAGCTGAGGCATATAATTGGTCCCACGAGGCTACAGGCTCTTGGAGCCCGTCTTCAACTGCATTGCTGATCATCTATTATACTCGTCACCTGGTGATTGTTCAGGAACAAGGGACAGGAATGAGGCGGAGGGAAAGAACATAAACAGGGGGGGGGGGGCAACTGTGTCTTCAAGGAAACAGACATGATTGCGGCTAGTGGCCAGGACTCAGACGGTCTGTCTACCCAAGCTCCAACCCCGGAGCTTCTTTGGGCCCTGAGCTTATTGTAAAGATGAGGCTAAACTATGTTAATCCCGTGGGCGTAAACTTCGCTAGTAAACTTTACTTATATTGACTTGAACCAGATAACATAATATCAAAATCTGGGATAAGGGGGAACAAAACAAAAACAAGGGCAACTGTTTCTTCAAGGACACAGACATGGTTAGGGGTAGTGGTCAGGATTCAGGTGGTCTATCTACATAAGCTCCAACCACTGAGCTTCTTTGGGCTCTGAGCCTACTGCAAAGATGAGGCTAAACTATGCCCAGATCACTGGCATTTACTTCACTTGCAAACCATTAGTAACCTTATAATACCTTGAACCTAAAAACCCAACATAATATATCAACATGAAATACTTTTGCATTAACTCTCACAAAACCAAACTATCGGGTAAAACCCATATTAACTGGAATTAGAAAACATAATATGACAATTCAATGATTAGTGTTTTTACGAATAGTCATTTTATACTAAACCTTCAGGATTCTCCAGAACAGGAGACCCCCCCCCCCCGACTGACATCAGTTCTGGGCGTTCAGTCTTTTTCTGCTCCTAACCAGGATCGATCAGTCCAAGAGATCTCCCGTGGATCTAGAGTTAAAGGGTAATGGGAGTCATGAGTCAAATAGTTTCAGAGTGCTACCTGGAGAGGGGAAAGACCCCATTCCGGAAGGTGGACCTGTTGCTCAGCTTAGTGTTTGGTCCCAGCATCGTATGTCTGTTTCACCAGGGAGTCCAGGTGGGAAATCGTGGACCAAAACGGTTCCACGGCTGGAAGGCTCCCACCTCCTGAAGCAGGTCCGGAGGGAGGGGGGCCCCGGCCTAGGTGGTTGAAGAAGGCTTTACTGTCATCCGGGTTCCCGAGTGTCTGAGATCTCCCATTTTTAACTACCATGAGTCCAAATGGAAATGTCCATCTATATTTGATATTGTGGTCCTTTAATTGTGTCATTACCTCTGAGATTTCTTCTTTTGGAGAGTGTGGAAGGCGCCAGTTCGGCGTCTACTTATAGGGGGTATATTTTGGAACTTGAGGTCTCTGAAGCCTCTCGTCACCGTGTTGAAGGCCTCCTTTGTTTTAAAGTAGTGGAATCTCATCACCACATCCCTTGGTCTGTCACCTGGTTGGGGTCTCATTCTTAGGGGTCTGTGACATCTGTCCGGGATAAGAGACTCCTCTGTAAAATCTGGAAGGGCTGATGTCAGTTGCCCATGAACCCCTCGATATCCATTTCTGATTCCGGGATCCCCCGAATCCGGAGATTATTATGGCGGTCTCTGTTCTTCGCATCTTCCGGTCTGTCTTTGATGTCTAGGAGCTTGGACTTCACTTTCTTGAGCTGTGTCCATAAGGGATTTTCGGGTGATTGTAGCGTCGACCTTGGATTCTAAAGAGCTGGTGCCTTCCCCAAGGGAAGATATCTCCTCTTTAAGCTCCTTCACGGCTGTTTGCATTAGGGACTCAATTTTTGTTAATGAAGATAATCAATTCATTCTTTGTGGAGAGAGTTTCGATCTCCACCCCTAGTTCAGAGTCTGAGTGTTGAAAAGAGGGATCCCCTCCCAACTCCGCCTGTTGCAGGGCTGGCCAAGCATGTTTTTTTTAAGTATTCTCGTAACTCACTGTGGTTCTTTTTCTTTTTGATGGTTCCAACAGCTATCGAAGCCATGGTAAATGGGACATGCGTGTGATGAGGTTAATTTTTAGAATGATAGTCAGAGCCGATTTGCTGTCATCAGCTTAGAATAAACCTGGGTATTACGGAACATGGGTCTCAGGACGCATCTTAGCCAGCTCTATTTAGGCTTTTCTGTGCATACAGATCTTTCTTAGAGGGATACATATTCCCCTGAGACAGAGATGACTGTATTGCAGTCTGTGTGTTTGTTGATTTGTTTGTCTCTCTCTCCCCCCCTGCCCTCTTTTATTCTTATACACACAAAAAGAAAAGGGGGTGGGTGGATGCTCCCCTGTGGAAGATGGATATTGAGCTGCAGGCTTTTACTTAAAGGTTTTATTTGAGTTTGTGTGTGAATGAATGAAGGGACTGTCAGCTTCTGGATGTTAACCCTTAACGTCAGTAGCTGACTGGCACTTACCAGTTCCCTGCTGCTTCTTAGAGGCCTTCGGCAGCCATCTTGGGTAATGGCGACACTCTGGGTGGTCTTGAGACCTCCTCCGCTCCTCCTCCAGATTACACTCCAGCGCGTGTGGTCTCCGCTGGGTCTGGGCCGTCAGTCGGAGACTCTGGACTCGCCGTGTGTAGGGGGGAGAGAGACAGGTCCGGGCTCCCAGGTGGCACTGCTGCGGAGCGTCAAGGCAAGATGGCCGCTTCACCGAACTTCCAGAGCCTCTGCAGCAGCCTAATCGGCTGGCAGCCACCAGCTGGGAACACCTCACAGCACCGGAGCAGGGACTCCAGACAGGCGGCCCCTCTCCACTTCGCTTCCTTATTTCGTGGAGCTGAACTGGCATGTGACTGCTCAGTTCAGAGTCCTGGCTAATTCCCCTCTAAATTACTTATTTTAACTAGCTACATGCTGAATATATATTTACATAGAGAATATAGCGTGATTAATATTTAGACTTGAAATCGACCTATCTTCAGTACCGGAGTAATCCATGTTTATTTATTTATTTATAAAATGTTTTACCAGGAAGTAATACATAGATAGTTACCTCTCGTTTTCAAGTATGTCCTGGGCATAGAGTTAAAATGACAAATAATACATGGTTACAAATACATAGTTACATAAATGAACAGGGTATACATTATATACAATACATTGCATGCACATGTAAGATGTATATTATAGGCGTATGTAACAGTTACAGACCAGATTAAAATGTGAGACAGCCTTAGTTTTGATAGAGCTTAAACTGGTGGTGGATGCGAGAGCCTCAGGTAGGTTGTTCCAGTTTTGGGGTGCACAGTAAGAGAAGGAGGGGCGGCCGGATACTTTGTTGAGCCTTGGGACCATGAACAGTCTTTTGGAGTCAGATCTCAGATGATAGGTTCTGCATGTGGTAGGGCTGAGGAGCTTGTTCAGATAGATGGGTAACTTGCCCAGAAAGTATTTGAAGGCAAGACAGGAAAAGTGAACTTTGCGCCTAGACTCGAGTGATGACCAATCTAGTTCTTTGAGCATTTCGCAGTGATGTGTGTTATAGTTGCATTGGAGAACAAAACGACAAATTGAATTGTAGAGGGTGTCAAGTTTGCTAAGGTGGGTTTGGGGTGCCGAGCCATATAATATGTAGATAATTGGCATTAGCATCTGCTGTGCGATACGCTTTCTGACCAGCAGGCTTAGGGAGGATTTGTTCCTGTAAAGTACACCTAGTTTGGCATAGGTTTTGGATGTCAGGGTATCAATGTGGGAGTTCATCCATATGCGCAGGTATTTAAAACTAGTAACAGGAGTTAGGGTGGTGTTAGCGATGGTTCTGATCTGGAGCTCAGTCACTGGAAGCTTTAAGAATTTAGTCTTGGTCCCAAATACCATTGTTACAGTCTTGTCAGTGTTTAAAAACAATTTGTTTTGGGAAATCCAGTTTTCGAGTCTCAAAACGTCAGACTGAAGTATGTGTTGAAGGTCAGAAAGGCTATGGCTGTGTGCATATAGGATTGTGTCATCTGCATACATGTGTATTGAGGCTTCCTTACAAGCTGTGGGAAGATCATTGATGAACACTGAGAAGAGTAGGGACCCCAGAACAGAGCGTTGCGGGACGCCACAGGTGATATCAAGGGGATTGGAGTTAGAGCCTGAGATGGACACATGTTGGGATCTACCTGATAGGTAGGACTGAAACCAGTTTAAAGCATGCTTACCTATTCCAGAGCTCTGGAGTTTGTTGAGCAGGATAGCATGATCAACAGTATCAAAAGCCTTTGCAAAATCTAGGAATATTGCACCAGTGAGTTGTCCCCGTTCCATTCCACACTGGATTTCATTGCAAACTTTTAGCAGAGTAGTTACGGTGGAGTGTTTGGGACCAAAGCCAGATTGGAATTGGCTAGGGAAATTTGTCTTGGTATAGACATAGGTATATGGTTGTTTTCTATACATCATTTAGTGGATTTATTGTGAGCAATCCATAACCCTGGGCACACTTATTTTTCTGTTTTTTTTCATTACAGATTTCATGCTTTGAGTGTGATTCAGGGACCTCTCCAATGTGTGAAAGCAGCTCTGAAAAGAAGATTAAAATGGGGAGAAACGACATACTGTAGAACATTTAAACAGAGAAAATAAAGCCATATTTACAGAGGTGCTAGGCCTAACACTTCCATTTGCTGTTAGGTTTAGTACCATTTAATAAATGCAGGGCTAAAGGCATGCTAAAGCTTAGCCCCCTTTTGTGGATTTGGTCTTAATAAGTCCAGTCTTTTTAATAGGGAAACTAATCACAGCTAACTTTTGGTCTGTTCGAACAGACCACATGTGCAATAAAGAACCCAAATTGCACCCTCTCTAGGCACCTTTAAGACCCATCTTAAAACACGCCTCCTTAATTAAGCATATGTTCTCCAATGCAACTACAACACACATCACTGCGAAATGCTCAAAGAACTAGATTGGTCATCACTAGAGTCTAGGCGCAAAGTTCACCTCTCCTGTCTTGCCTTTAAATTCTTTATGGGCAAGCTACCCAGCTACCTGAACAAGCTCCTCACCTCTACCACATGCAGTACCTATCATATGAGATCTGACTCCAAAAGACTGTTCATGGTCCCAAGGCTCAACAAAGTATCCGGCCGTTCCTCCTTCTCTTACCGTGCACCCCAAAACTGGAACAACCTACCAGAGACTCTCACATCCACCACCAGTTTAAGTTCTTTCAAATCTAAGGCTGTCTCACATTTTAATCTGGTCTGTAACTGTTTCATACGCCCATAATATATATTATCTTTAACTGTGCATGCAATGTCTTGTATATAATGTATACCCTGTTCATTTATGTAACTGTATTTGTAACCATGTATTATTTGTCTTAACTCTGTGCCCAGGACATACTTGAAAACGAGAGGTAACTCTCAATGTATTACTTCCTGGTAAAATATTTTATAAATAAATAAATATGGGTAGCTTCTAAGCTGATACTTTATACCTCATACACTGACCGTGTAGTGTAGCGAGACCCGGAACTTCCGGGGTCTGCTTCTAGAGTGCGCTTCTTACCTCGCGCTTCACCCTGATACCGGAAGACTGCTGAAAGGGATTGGGGAGATGATGCAGGGGGGGGGGGGACCGGGGAAAGGGGGGGGGGGAGATGATGCAGAGGGGGCTGCTAGAAGGGACTGGGGGAGATGATGCAGGGGGGGGGCTGCTAGAAGGGACTGGGGGAGATGATGCAGAGGGGACTGCTAAAAGGGACTGGGGGAGATTATGCAGAGGGGACTGCTAAAAGGGAATGTGGGAGATGATGCAGGGGGGGGGCTGCTAAAAGGGAATGTGGGAGATTATGCAGGTGGGGGACTACTACGTAAATAAATGTAATTATTTTGAATAATAAATGCTGTTTTACCCATGCGGCCTGAATATGTTTTCCTTGGAGCATTTCGGCCCTTCTCACTTTACAAGCTGTGCAGGCCTGGTCTACAGCAACATATGTTCAATAAGGGAGGGGGAAAATAATGAAATCCAAGTCTTGTAACATACTGTAGGAAGGATACCTTTTCTTGTTTTGGAGATGCAGCAGAGCAAGACATTGTGGGACATATTTATTATGTCCTCCATGAAGTCTTCTGCCATAAGGCTCCCTCCAGCACTGGAAGACTTGAATGGGCTGTACGGTGTCTGTAATCATCAGAAGATGCCTTAAAGAAGAAGGCTGCCTTGTAAATATGACCCAGTATTGTTTTGGGCTTTCTACCGTGTAGCAAAGAGTTTAAAAATTAAAAAAAGAAATAAATAATTTTCCGTTCATGAAAAATTGACCATCAGTACAGCAAGTAAAAGGATGGACAGGAAGAAAACTAGATACTGTTATTTCTGAGACACAAAGTCAGACGACTGTACAGTTGCAGCACCTGCTGAACCATGACTACAGTAGCTCTATTTGCCAAAGTAACCCAGACATTAAAGAATGATTCCTTCCAGCAAACATCATATTGTTCTTGCAGAAAATAGATCCCAGATACTGAAATAAGGACACTCCTGCTTTATAAGAACAGAGCTGAAATTCATTTGTTCACAGCCATTATAAAAAGGAAATCTAAAACTCTATACACGAGTTACTTTAGACCTTTATTTTAGATGGATACTAAAAGCAGTAAAACGTGTGAAATATGATTTTTTTTAAATAAATAATTTCTGTATTATTAGATAATCAGGACTGTTTTAAAATATATATTATCCAACTCAATGCCATTTTTAATGAGTTTTAAAGCATCCTTTGATTTCTATAGCAGGCTTTAGCCCACCTCCCCAGCAGTGCAAGATCTTTGCAACACTTTCCTGTTTCGATGATTTGTTGCCAATATTCCCAGCCATTTGAGCTGTAAACTGTAACAATAGATAATGCTGTTACCTTAGTAATATAAGAATACATTGTAGCTGCTGAATTACACTGACTGAAGAATTGATTGAAACTGAAAGGCGACCATTAAATTAGACACACAATCTAGATTTCTACAGATTTATAACAGGAGCACCAAATGATTGCCAGCTTAGGTAAGAATGTAGATTTATACAATGTCACATCTTTACATATACAAATAAGAAAACAAGAGGGGAATGTAGTATTATTGCTGCTTGAAGTGACAATCCATATAAATAGATGCTGCAGTTTCTAATTTAACTAGGAGGGAAATGCCTTTACATTTAGAGCACACAGAAATTTTCACATTGGAAACGAAGAATAATGGCAAAGTGTAATTTTGAATATGTTTACATTAAGTGGCACATCTACTTTGTACAACATGCATCCTGGACTAAGGACAGAGACGCAAACTGTGAAATATGTGCCAATGTACCAGCTGCAAAAATTAGACACATTACTAAATAAAGGCTAATTAGAACAATGTATTCTCAGTACCTGACATGCTCTGAACTCCGTTATGAACAAACCATACTGTATGTATTTTTGTATCTGTAAATTCCATGATGCATGTCAAACAGGCAATTTAATGTAAATCACACCATACTGTTGTAACTAGCATACCAACTGTGAAGGCATTATGTGACATAAAAGCCTTTAATAATGTAGCATAAAATCATTAAGCATGCTCGTTCTGTCTCTACAAGACGCATAATCAACAAAAATCAATATAGTTATGAATACATAATAATCAGAATCTATATTCCTTCTGTAATAAAAGACCAATTTACCTGTTATTGCAGCCTGTAAACCAAATAATAACAAAAGCAGGACTTTTCAAGATATACATGATCAGAGGACAAATTACAGCTTTTAAAATTACCCACCCCAGTAGTTTTACGGGCAGTTATACACAGCGCAACATGTCAACATTTTCTATTTTGTACTCATCACAAGCAAGAAGTTATCTATGTGTGTATATGTGTGTCTGTATATGTATGTGTATGTTTGTGTATGTATATGTATGTATGTGTATGCGTAGAATATAGGAAATTACAATAAAAGTACAAAAAAAACTCCTGCCCCTAAGAGCTTACAACGTACATGATAAGAAAACAAAACTACAGTATGTTTATGGCCCATAAGAATACAAAAAAATATATAAAAAAAGTTAATTAAATGCGCTCAACCCATCTGATTATGATAAGATGCAGAATAAATCCCGCATCCGATAAACCAGACCTCAGATCCTACAAAACCTCAAACCGCAAGAGAAATTCTAATCTGCGATTGCGATCATTGTCTGCCTTAAAGATCTGTGACTAAAGTAACCATTTCACAGGAACAATGCAATTTAGCCCATATCAAATATTTCAATGTTAACAATTTAGAAGCAACCAGAAACGTAATAAATTGGAACAATAGACTGGTAGAGGCTGACCTACACAAATGTGCTTGCAGCCGAACAATACAAAACTTCAAGGAGAATTGAACAATTTGTAGATGTAATTTATTTTATACGCGAAAACTTGTTTGGTTTAAAGGGCAGTCCTGAAACTAATCTCGTACATTTAAGTGCATATTACTTTTTAATCGAGGGTGTTTGATTAGACTGCTAAAAAAAATTTGGGGAGCTATTTATCAGTCTTTAAGCTGCAAGACGGAGATTAAAAAAAAAAAACGCAACAGATTTTTCAATTTGCCCTCTGCACTGCAGGTAACTGTTCTTCAATAAGGCCGCTCTGCATTGCAGAACAGTTGCACTGCAGAAAATGAATCTCTGTTAAATGTCAAAGAGACTATATTGGAGGTTTAGTCATATCTAGTCTTATGTTATGTTATATACCAGTTCCATCTGCAGTAGAAATTTGGGATGGGCTCTGTATAAAGATTCTGACACTCGATGCACAGTACCAACAAAAAATAGTTGTGCCTGCGCCAAAATGTAAGAATTTACTTAAACACATCGTACAGTATGTTTTCTGAAGATCCTTAGACAGAGGAGTTTACACAAAATCAGATTTGACGCATACATTTTTTGCGCATATAAAAGAAAATGCACCCAAATGTGTTTGATCCTCAGAGCTCTGTTAATAATTTAATGAGGCATTAACTTAGGTTAACGTAC
This sequence comes from Ascaphus truei, assembly GCA_036426205.1. Taxonomy (NCBI): domain Eukaryota; kingdom Metazoa; phylum Chordata; class Amphibia; order Anura; family Ascaphidae; genus Ascaphus; species Ascaphus truei. The sequence continues at coordinate 59,770,146 of CM071568.1, read as the reverse complement.
CATTAGGAGCCAACAGGCATCTTCAAAGCTTACCAACACAGAGACAGTCCTCTTTAACTAGAGTCCCAAGTGTTAATTATATTCCCTGAAACTCGCTTTCAAAACAACATGTGGAGACACCTACTGTATGCACAAAAAGGAACACACTGGATATAACTAAAGATGGCGAGAGCGAGGTAGTGTAAGACAGGCGGAACAAGTCATGCTTTACTAACACGAGGCAGTGCTTACACAATATGCTGTTAAGCCTATGCTAATGCAATAATTAACATCTGTTGTATTTGCATATAATTAGCACACACATTTTACTTGTGGTCCTTTGTACATAGTCCCTGTAATGAATATGGCAGAAAGTATTAAGTATTTTAATCAATCTAGCTTACGAGAGGTTAACGTTAGTTACAAATTGACTTACAAATACATTAATTGTTTTATGGCAAAACGAACCGTGGTTCATGACTAGTTTTATGTGCTAATCTAAGGATTAGGAGATCTGGGATTGAAATGTGGCTGTCCCGACACTAGAATAAACAAAAACCTTTTAAAATGTAACTTGAAAAGAATGCCTTTGTAATCTAATCTGTAGAATATCAGTGGGCATGGCTAGCACGACAGTTCCAAAAGTGTGTAAATTTATTAAATGTGAAATATCCTGGGCCTAACAAAGAATAACAAATAGATCTTCATAACAATTGCAATGATTAGGAGGTGCAAGAGACATATCTGTTTATTTTGCAAAAATAGAAATTAGGTTGTAATTAGGTTGTCATATTTCATATTCAGGCATGCATATTAAAGTGTATAGACGCAATAGTGAAGATGGCGTGTGTAAGTATTATAGAAACAAAGTTATGAAGTCTTTTATATATGGAGGCAAAGTGTAAAAGTCAAAAGAAAGGGATTCTTCCTTAAAGTTGTAAAAATGTCATCAAGAGAGAACGATGAAAGGGGTACATTGAGACCACACCGTGCTAGGTGGGTTTATCTTGTTTTCAATTAAGGGAATATAGAATATAAATCCTGTAGTTGGGATTATGAATCACAAGAAAAAAGGAGGCGCGAACACCATCAGGAAAAAGCTCTGGCTTGTGGACATGTAAATACAAATAAAAAATATATTTGCTCCCAAAAAACACCAAGCAGTCCTTCTAGGTTGAAAAAAAAAAGAGGAACTCCAAATCTACTAGTAAAAATTACACACACAAAAAAAACAAAACCCCTCCCCCCAAAAAAACAGTGTAGACCGTTTTAATAATGCTTAGAAAAGCATGAAATGCACTCACAGGATGATTGATATAAATGAGCAGGTGGTGTTGTTTCCACTAGGACACCCGCGCCTCTCAACAGCATACTCCGGGACTTCAGGTGATCCTGTAGCTCTATGATGCTCCTCTCGGTCAGCTGATGTCCTGTATGGTAGTAGTCCCTTCTGGGCTGGGAGGCACTTGCGCTCCGCATCTCCTCCGAATCTCCCAAAATTTAGCAGGACCGTCGGAACACCTTTTCGTACTATCCCGAAGAGCGGATAAACAGTGTACATCCAATACGTGTCGCATCAGGTATAGAAAATCCGTCAATTGGACACTTGCACGAATACAGATACCCCAACCCTATGCGTTTCACCGTTCTGACGGATTCCTCCATTTTTATATCAAACTAATTAGTTAATGGTGCAATTGATTTTCAATTCTAAACAGGTGTGCTATCTTAAAAAATATTAATTGATTGACTATTATGAATCAAAATTCAACAGGTGTGTTTTGGGATCAGACACGTGAATTCTCATCTTTCCTACTCCAGTGACCTCTCTGGGAAGAACCCGATACATGTGGTAACATATAGGGAATTGTGATGGTTTATCTTTTTAAAACATACTGGACACCTAATCTTTTTATTTTTAAAAAACCATGTGTTCTTGTAATAATCTTTTGCTGTAACATTAACACTGTACTTTTTGTATATTAAATATAAACTTAAATAAGTAATTCTTTGGGCACTGATTTGAACTGTTACACGCTTTGTAGAGAATTTACATTTTTGGACACATTTTGCTATAACAGATTTTGTGTGTGTTAAATGTATTGTAGTTTTCTTAATAAACAGGGACCAGGGACTGCAGATTAATATTTTGATAATTTCTTTGGTGGTGGAAGATTAAAGATCTATATTGTTGCGGATTGAGGAGAGATATATTCATTTGAGAGATCTTTGTGGAAGGTAAAAAGTGGTCAGCTAGATAGCTGTGAATTAACCCTTGTCACATATGCAAGTCATCTGCTCACAGGTATGCCATACGTGACAGTCTCCTTGTTCTTCAAAGTTCTCATGTAACATATTTTAATTTATGTTGCCACATACAGTACAAACTCCACCATATCAGCTAACCAAATGTTTTTAGTAGGCAGATAGGTAAATAGCAGTTGGCTTTTTGTGTGGTGTGCAAAATGTGTGGGTTAAAGGTCTGACTTGATATTTTTCAAATGCTTTAGTTTAGTCCAAACCTTTTTTGTGGAACATGATAAATTCTTTAATTTTCTAATCCCAGTGTCATATTTCAAAGAACATAGCCCACTACACATTTGCATTTATTAAAAAGTCACGTTGGCAATACAACAGCAAAAAGTATTCATATTTCTTTTTAATCAGCCATTCTTGTCTGCAGCAATGATTTAACAACGGTGCACATGGATTAAATATGCACTTTGCACAGCGGTATAGTTCTGCATAACAATTACTGCTCTAACAGGGCACCATGAATAGATTTGTTTAAAGTGCAGACCTAAAATCACAAAGCAGGGAGTGGTGGCAGATCAGAACAGATCAGGGCAGGGTTATTTTTGCTGATGTGGTCAAACAAATAAGCTATTGAAGAAGATTTTGAAGTTGAGTGGGGGAGAAGTGGTAAGAACATATGTGAGTTATAAGTAGGCAGCAGGTGGTTTATATGAAATTGTGTCGGACCTGAAAGACCCGAAGAGGTAAGCCAGCAGCATAGGAAAAAAAAAAAAAAAACCTTCAATGAAATGAGTTCGTCGTTTATGAGTTTGTGAATTACTATGTAATATAGCCAGACGTAGCAAGACTTCCTGCAAGCCACGGGACCTCAACAACTGTACCGGAGGATTATTACTGGGTAGGCGGGGGGTCTGATCTGGTAGGATGGACCCCCCACAGCATGACCACGGCAGCACTATATCTAGGACCGCAGCTTTAAGCTTTTTCCGTCACGGCTCCAGAGACTGTAAGTCACGCTACATCTGTACTGATATTGAGTGGAGTTGCATTCTAGCAGTAGGTGGGGAAATGACTGGTAATAAACCAGCGTGTGGCTGGAATGTCCTGCTACATTGCGTGATGCTTAATTAAATCCAGGAAAAACACTAAATTGTTGCAAGTACATCAAAACAGAATAGCGTATGTCTAGGGAAAAGGACCCATTGTGATAATAACAAAGAATGCTTTCAGGCATAATTAGAACATAACCAGGCTAGGGGCCGATTCAATGAACCGCAATAATGGCATTTTAGGGCAAAAATGACTGTTTCTGCATGGATTTGCATCTCGCCGTATTAAAGTAGCAGTTTTGCATGTAACAACATAATTTGTTTCTGGCTCTTTCATTTAATGTACTTTTATATGCAAAGGAGGTAGATTCGCACAATTACATATTTAAAGGCCATTTATTAAGCTGCAAGATTGCATATCGCCCGGACAGAGTTTTTTTGGGGGCTATAAACATGTTTAGGTGATCCCCACGAGATCAGATCTGCTTAGGGATGCATGGGCCTCATTTTTCTTCATGACCACTTGAGAGACCGATGACCAGACTTTTGTCGGTAATGTATAGGTTTTCTGTTTTACCCCTTTTTGTTTTATAAAACGGTCTGATCTTATACCTATGTACTGTGCCTATAATAAAACTGCCAGAAGATATTCAGTATTTTAAAAAATCTGACACACCAGCGGTTAATTTGTGTTACCAGTTACAGCTTTAAAATAAGCTGTATGGCTTATGGCAGGTCAAGCCAGTACCCAGACTTGTTTTTCTGTGTTGGTCTAGGAGTGAGGTTATCCAAGGTCAATGCTTGGTTTTGAAAGGCTGGGATTGAAATATGGTGTCCCAACTCTCTTTAACAGTAGACTATAAGCAATAACCCTTTGAGTATCACTTCAAATGAATTCCTCTGGTGTTCTAGGCATGCCAGAATGGGTGGCCAGGAAGATATACACTCCTGTGTACTACGTTTACTGAAATATAAAATAACAGGGATCAAACAACAATTCCTGAGCATTGTAGATGGATCTTTGTAACATGTACATTCAGATAAATCAAATTATGCTAAACACTTCATGATTATGAGGATGCAAAGGACAGATATCCATTTTTCTATCAAACTTACAGTAGCATTAATAAAATCAAGACTGATATCCATGCATGCATTTTAATTATACAGATGCAACAGTGAAGATGGCATTCTTCTAAGTATTATAGGAATAACGATATGGGACATTTTCTATATTCCTTGCATCTTTTTATTCAAAAGAACGGAGTTTGTTTTTCCCCTTTATCCATAAAAAAGTGTCATTAAAGATTGATAAAGGAGTATAAGGTTACACCCAGAAGGTGGTCTTGTGTTAATGAAAAGAAATGTAAGGATGTACAGTAAACCATGCATTTGGGAATATGAATTCAGAATTCAACAGGGCCGTATGCCAACAAAAGACGTACATTTCCAAAATTCCAACCTCCGTGACCTCCTAGGACAGGCCTGTACAACTCCAGTCCTTGAGGGCCGCAAACAGGCCATGTTTTCAGCATATCCCTACTTCAGCACAGCTGGCTCAATTAGTGGCTCAGTTGTACTGAGCCACTAAAGCTGCGCTTATAGTGATGGCGACAGCAACACGATGTTGCTTCAAAACAAATGTATTGAATCTGTAGCATGCGCTTATAGTAGGCGCGACGTCGACAGAGCGACATGAATCTCTGTAGTCAGTAGAATTTGATTTTTACAGAAACGGTCTCCTCATGTGACAGGCTGTAACCAATCAGATAGCTTCTGATGCAGGGAGAGGGGGAATGTGTCTGTGTGTGAGTGCAGGGAGAGGGGGGGGTGAGATTGTGTGTGTGTGTGCGTGGGATTGTGTGTGTGGTATTGGTGTGTGTGTGTGGTATTGTGTGTGTGTGTGTGGTATTGTGTGTGTGTGTGGGGGGGGATTGTGTGTGTGGGATTGTGTGTGTGTGTGTGTTTGTGTCTGTCAAGTGAAACATACTATATGAACAACTTTAAAATAGTAAATTGTCCCGTAATTTAAAGTAAAAGTACTGTAAATTCAGCATACAAACAGAAATTACAACTCTCCTTCATTTGAGCCTTCCCCCTTGCTCTTGTTCCCGGCCCTCTGCCTTCAGTCACTCTCCTTGTAGCAAGAGACGTCTCCCGAACTCAAATTACAACTTTCGCTTGGGCTACGGAGACGGGAGATGTAATTCGTAGCTGGCACTATAAGCGCAGCATAATTGAGCCAGCTGTGCTGAAGTAGGGATATCCTGAAAACATGGCCTGTTTGTGGCCCTCGAGGACGGGAGTTGTGCAGGCCTGTCCTAGGGTAAATCACGAACCGAGACAAGAAACCTAGATTGGGCACTCAAACATCTAGTGGGTGAAATAGTGAAGGAGTTAAAACATAAATGTATTAGCCACTTTAAAATAATGGGGAGTAAAACAAGTATTAAACGCTTGGATCCTAAATATGAACGTTCGGTGCAAAGTTCTGGAACAACAATATGGATTACAGGAACACTCAGAATAGTGTCTTGCAATCAAAACAAAAACAGGATAACCCACTTGTAAGCATAACCAGAGGTATAAAACTCTCCTGCAGTGGTATGTATCAGTGCACAGACCCTGAAGACACAGTGAGGCAACGGACACAAAAACTGATCCTAGCCAGGTCTGCCAAGAGCCAAGTAAATTAAACGTGGCGAGGTGACTCAGATAAATGGCTAGGTGTGTGCTGCAAATAGTAGAGCAGATTGTGGTAAAGATACACGTTGCTGTGTGGTGGTGGATGGTCAAACACGGGAAAAGGGTCTGGAGTTATTGCCCAGTTCACCTGGATATATGATAAATCCAAGGTATGGTGGAGCTGGGTGCACAGGGATCTGAATAATCCTCAACCAGATAGTCTGGCAAATGTATGTCACTAGATACAAACACTAGATACACTAATAGACAAAACAGGCACAGCTCAGTTTAGAGTTGGCCTGTCGCCCCTCACAGTGAAAATACCTATTACATATGAAGCAAAGTTCATGCAGAACAGACCTTAATAGGTAAGTGATAACTGTAGGATAAACAGCACTGACCCAACACCTGCTCTGTTAATCAGAGATGGTCAATAAAAGGTCAGTGCTAGTGAGAGGGTAGATCGATACTAAAACATAGTTTAGGTGCACCAACGTGCACCTTACTTGCATAGTGTAGGCAGAAAGGGTAAAAAAAACTCCTGGTTACAGCTACTCCTTTAGATATTCCAATCATAGGAGCCACTTAGTAGTAAGCACGCTGCAGATGCTGGTAGACAGTGTCGCCAGCTAACTCGCGTGTGAGCATCTGAGTCATGCGCGTGCACCCGTATGCCGACGCGCGCGTTTCGCGTATTTCTCAAGGCAAGTACGAGGGGGAGGGAACCACCAGCTTGGTGAGTACCTTTATACCCTTGTGTTTATGCAAATATGGTCCCAGTCAACTCTGTACCGCCCCCTGTGCATTGCGTCAGTGAGTCTCTGACAGCACAGCTGATGAAGGCATCGGGGGCGGTTATTGGGTGCAGTGCCAATACTACTGGTATGAATGCCAGACTAGATGCTTATGCTGCTAATACATAGGTGCAGGCACTGGGGACTTATATAAGGTCCCTAATTGATGTGTGGGTGAGTGATGGTAAATTGATGGTGGGATAACAATTTATGATGATATAATTATTTAATTAATTAAAATAATCACGCTTGGTTTAATTGCATATTGAGTAATATAGTAGACAGTAATTCTAGGGTAATGTCCTAAACCAAAACTGGAAAATAAAAGATAGGGGAGAGACATATAGCTCTCAGCAATACCAGATAAATAATAACAGCATATGTAGGTCATGGGATGTCAGATAAAGGGGGAGTACATGAATCCTCCCACTAGATGTTTGAGTACCCAATCTAGGTTTCTTGTCTCTGTTCGTGATTTACTCATACCTACCTAGGGAGCACCTACTGTACATCTTTATACATTTTTGACAGCTGCGGGGGTCCCCTTTTCAGTGTCTACTGTCCTAGGGTAACTCAGATGAGATGTTGTAACATATAGGATTTCTGTTTGTTCATCTTTTTATTTTGTGAAACTCCGCATTTATTGTACTGTATCTTCTTGTAGTAATCTTTTTCTGTTGCCTAAACACTGTACTATTTTTGTATAATAAATCTAACATGTAATAAGTGTCTTTGGCTCTAGCTGAACTTTGCACCTTTTGAAGAGAGTAATTACATTTTTTTTTCAGACACATTTGGCTACAATAGATTTGTGTGTGTTAATTACATATTTTTTTTCTTAGTAAACAGAGACCAAAGATGCTGCAAGTACTGTACAACTTGATCTCTCTCTGGTGGCAGCAATATAAAAAGATATATATTGTGACAGATTGAGGGTAAATATTACTCATTTCAGGGACTCTGTGGCAGTGAAAAGTGAGTCAGCTAGTTACCCGTGTCACATATATGTACAAGTCACGTGCTCACAGGTTTGCGGTTTGTGACTGTACTGCTTTTTATAACATTAGTATAACCTGTGAGCTCTAATTGAACCGAATCCATGTTCAACACATTTTGCTACATTGGTTTTTTTTTTACACAGAAAGGTGAAGTACCGACAGGGAGGTCCCTGTACCATGCACTCAATGCTTGTGTGATTAGTACACTGTCAGTGTCTATCAGACTAGAGTTAAGCTAGGGTGAGCCAACCCACTGGTGATGTGAACACGTTAAATCTAAATACAATTTTATTGAGATAAGGGGGACCCCTAAAATGAGAACAATAAAATAAAACAGCGCTATGTGGGCTGTGTAGTAAGTACCTATGTACGGAAGTCACAACAGCGTGATTGGCTGTTGGGTAGTACAACCCATATACAATACAGATACAGGCAGTCCTCGGTTATCCGACGCAATGCGTTACTCAAAATGGCGTTGTAAAGCGAAACGTTGTAAAGCGAAACACGTTTTCCCATAGGAACACTGTTAAAATGAAAGGTTCCGTTCCTGAAGGCATTTTTAACACTAAAATACACCAAATATTTTATGCCGGCAATAAGATATGCAGCACACACATAAATTATATAGTGTATATACTGTATTATATATATAATACAACATAATAAATAATATATTATATAGTATAATATAAAATAGTATAATATTATATATATACGCTCTTACGACGCTTTGCAACGTTGTTTATGTGAATGTGTATATATATATACACACATACACAACGTTGCAAAGCGTCTTAAGAGCGTTGGATAAGCCATTTTGGCGTTGTAAAAATGAACATAGGTATGCATTGCATAGCGTTGGATAAGCCATTCGTTGTAAAGCGAAGCATTGTAAAACGAGGACTGCCTGTATAGCAATATCCAATATTATGGGAATGGGACCATTACATTAATTGTCCCTAAACACATCCCTATACATAGGGGGTGTTTGGGGAGTGGAAGGACTGAGGATAGGATCATCAGGCAAGGGAAACCTGGGGCCAGAAAGGTGCCCTATATTCTAGTGCTCCACTGACCCTGAAATCCAAATTCTCATTACAAAAGAACAGATACAAATTTGTCATCAACAAGTACCAGTTGAATTCACACCATATTGGTGATCATAGTAAACACAATAACCAAACATTGAGCCATTTGAGGAAATGGCTAGCCTGGTTTCATATATGTCTATTATTTATTCATACACTTTGTTATATTTACTGATATGTATTAAAGTTAGTTGTATCATTAGTAATATTATGCTATGTTAGCTGTAGGGTATTTTAGATTCATGTGTATATTATAAGCTAATCCGCTTTTATGTGCATATGCTACCTTTGATTCATGTAAGTGTGATATCATCTCAATACACACTTGAATTTTATACAGTGTTGCACTATTGTGGTATTTTCTGTTTCACTGTGATTATCATCATCAAACGACTAGAGAAGCCAACATCTGAATATCCTGAGCCACATGCTATGTGGGAAATGGCGTTTTTATCTGAGAACATGCGAGTTCCCATTTGGCTGAATCCTAGAATTAAGAAAACTTGTGAAGCCGATTACACAATATAGTTTTTATTTGTTTTTCATATATTGCGATATCTGCGCTCCCCAAAGCTTTGAATATAATTCGACTAGCAAGAAAGCTCCTGCAGCTAAAGCCCGTTCTATAGTGATGGGTGCGCGCTACGCCGTGCGCGGAATTTTAGTTGGCTGACTAACCTTTTTATAATGGCGCCGCGCGCGCACGGCAGGGGGCTTGGAGCGGACCGACGAGGGAGAACATGAAGAAATTAATGATTTTGCGCCCCTACCGGCGCTGTAATGTATGTATGTGTGTGTGTATGTGTGTATGTGTGTATGTGTGTATGTGTGTACGTATGTGTGTATACGTACGTGTGTACGTACGTGTGGTTTGTGTGTGTGTGTATATGTGTCAAAGTTAAATATTTTTATTACAACTTTTTTTATTTAAAAAATATTATTTCATACATAATTCACAAATCTCTACACACACATACAATACACACAAACACTCACAGCATACACACGAAAAGCATGCGGCACGTGCACGCGCGCACGGCCGCAAACTGTATAGAACGGCCCTAACCTAGTCCTCGGACACCGAGAGAACAGGAAGTGACGTTTCCAAAGGCTAAGCCAATCCCTACACATTTTGCATCACAATTCTTTGTCAATCTCTCTTCCTCATAATTTCTGCAGAACGACTGTGCTGCTGGGTTCAGCTTGTTTATATGTATGTTGGTGAACTACAAAGGTAACAGTGTGAGTTGTGAAGGAATCCCTCATGTCCACAAGAGCTACTGTAAGATAGCAAAAATCACAAGGTGATTGAAGCTTGTGATTTAAGAATTTAAGAATGATGCATGTAAGCAGCGGAATCCCAGAAGGGTCATCATTGGTTAAATAGAAGCTGGAGAAGTTTTATGGAAGCAAAAAGCACACACAAGATCAGTAATTTACCATTAAGTGATATCCATGTCTTTTAATTGCTTCCCAACACAATCTAACAATACATTGTCAATACCAACGTGTGATTAGGTAACCTGGCTGAGAATACAATGGACTTAATCAGAAACAGATGTTTCGCTCCTTTGTATTAGGCAGACCTTTTATACAACTCATAGATCTTTTACCGTGTCATCTTGCAATACAATGAAAACTTGAGATTGCAAAAACCCTCATAACTTCTCCCTTTCATCCATTCTTCAAATATACATGTACATGTGTTGGAAATGTTACCAGGATAAAGATTGCTAAAACATAATATTAAAGATTGTGATATCGTATGTTCTTGTTTCTTGACAGCTGTATTGAGATCTATATTGTTTCTAGTCATATTGGAGAAATAAGAAAAAAGCACATAAAAAACAAAATAAAAGCACAAAAACGATAAGACCGTGGAAGTGAATCTCTAAATACTTCACTTCTTCAATGGCTTGTAAACCTCAACTGAATTTATATTGGATTCACTTTTGATTATATAGTTCTATGTTTTTTCTTCTATAGCGCTGACAATGTAGCACTGTACATAAAGAATTTAATCAGGCGCAATGAGTCTCTGCCCTACAGAGCACACAATTTATATATCTAATATCTAATCTAATATTGGTGCATGAGTCCCTAGGAGATAAAGTGACCAACCATCGGCTGTGTGAAGGAAGTGTGCCTGTTGCTCACCGCCGGAGCCTCTGTACTTGCGCCCCAGAATGCCTTGCACTTAAAGCAGACAGACTGCAGCAGCAGACGCAAGGCATTGTGGGGGCAAGTAGAGCAGTTCTGGCTGTGAGTGATCGGCATGCTGCCTTCAGGGCCACAGACATGGGCTGGAAGAAGGTTGCGACAGCTTTCATGGGCCAGATGGCTGCCAGCCATTTGTTTGCCACCACCAATCCGGAGCTCCCAGCTCTAACCAGCTGCTGCTACCTCTTTCCACGCTGGGCCTGCCTCTCTCTCCGGCCGGTGCACACCAGAAGCTGTGCCTGACTTCTGGGTGCACAACCTGGCAGGAGAGAGAGGGTGGCATGGGAAGAAGCAGGCAGCAGTTGGGGAGAGCAAGGGCCTAGCGGTGGCAATCATCGGCCCCGCCGGGCCCCGGTTCTCTCCAGCAGCTGCCTGCCTCTTCCCACGCTGGGCCTCGCTCTCCTGGCAGAGCATGCCGAAAGCCGAGTGCACCCGGAAGTCAAGCCCAGCTTCCGGCACGCACCGCTTGGAGAGAGGCAGGCCCAGCGGTGCAGAGGCGGCAGCAGTTCGGTAGAGCCGGGGCCTGGCGGCAACCAGATGTAGGTGGTAATTGTATGTGTGTGTGGGGTGGTAATTGTATTTGTGGAGGTGTTTGTATCTGGGGGGTGTGCGTAGTGGAGTCTGTATTTGGGGAGGGTAGTGGTGTCTGTATTGGGAGGGGGTATTGTGTGTGTATTGGGGGGGTTGTGTGGGCAGTGTGGGAGGGGGAATTGTATGAGTATTGTGGGGAATTGTATGAGTATTGTGGGAAATTGTGTGTGATGCCAGGGGAGGAGCACGAAATGAGTGTGAAGCGGGGGGATTGTGGGAGTGGGATTGAGTGAGAGGGGGTAATTGAGTGATAGCGGAGGGGGGTGAGAGAGGAGGGAGAGTGGGTGAGGTAGAAGGGGGGGTGAGTGACAGAGATGGGGGAGAGAAATACAGGTATGAAAGGGGATGGCACAGCACCGATACGGGGAGGGGTGGCAGGCGAAGCTCTAGTTCTGCACCCCAGGAAATCTGTCAGTAGGCCTGCTGCCTTCACTCAGCCTGCAGTTCCTTGCCTTTAAGTCTCAATGTCCAATGAAAAAGGAGGCTGCATACCACTAGTCTGCCCTAATTTCCCACTGATCCTAGCTGAGTGGACGAGTAGATTGGTATAACCCTGCATTCTGAAAGCAAAATGTAATTTTAAAAAGGGCAAAATTAATTGTATAACATCATTGAAGGAACTATTTTCTTCAATGGGGAACTGCACATTACACCTCATGTATTAGTGGCTACTATAGTGGTTACTCTACAAAAAAAAATAGCAATATATTGATTTATTTTAATTTTTATAGAACGATATCCAAATTCCCTTATAGTTATCTTGCTCAAGAACAGATTCCTCCTCATGTGCAATCTTCCTGTTCACTAGCCTTTTTTATAAATACAGTATCTACAATATTGTATTTGTTAGCACATAGTTTATCCCTTCTTGTGTGCTTTGACCAATTGACCTTTTCACTGCCAGGCAGTCGATGGATTCACAGCCATGTACTTTCTGGCATTGTGTGACCCAGTGTGTTTTTATAGCGATCACACTGTCACACCCCTTTAAGTCACAAATGAAAGTGAATGTCCTCCTTTTCTGTTCAGATCACGTCCAAAGCTTCCAGACAGCAATGGACATTTTATACCCTACAAACAAGCAATAGGCCTGAACTGGTCATGACAACTTATCAGACTGACGTCCTAAGAAGGTTATTAGATTTCTGTAAATGAACCATATTCCAAACTCTACTACATTTTAGTGAGGAGATTTGCAATATTACCAAATGAAGTAGGCAGTCCTGGTATGTAGTAATTTGTAGACAAAGAAAATACCTAAACCTTTGGGAAGATGTACAAACATAAAAAGATGTTGACGCAGGGCAGTATTTTCTGATTGAGACTGCAGCAAAACTGCATTAAGCAGGTTGTTTATCAAGTTTCTTACATTTAATGTACATTGTTAGCGAGGGAGGATTATGCCATTCTAGACTTAGCAGAATCACAAATACAGTATCAATAAGCACCATTACAATGTACTGTATACATGTTCTAATGCTTCTTATTGACAATTCCCTAATTATGGAGGATATTTACCCAAATCTTCTGGCTGCAAAACTGGGGCAAAATCTGTGTAAAAAATTTGCACCAGATTTATAAAAGGGAAAACTCCCATTGGCTTCAATGGGATTCTATTTCTTTAACAAATATTGTTGTTGTTTTTGCCCTACTTTGCATCCAGGAGTCTTTAGTAAATAGGCCCCTGAATGTTAAACACACACACAATGTTGGGCATAAAGAAATATTGATACAGTATGTAAACTAAGGCACTGCTAGGAAAGATGCAGCTTTGTGTACATGTTTTTCATTGCCTTGGTACTGTACATATCCCTCAGGGTTTGTAGTTGACACAAAATACAGTATTACTACTCATTTCTGCACGGTGTTGACCGTCCATGCATAAATCATTGTTCCAGCATCATGAATTGAGCTTAGCATTAAAAAATGCCAATGCCTTATGCAACCTTTTGTCTAACTATGATATATTTTGTATACCCATTATACCAAGCAATGAGCTGTTAACTCCTCCAGCACCAAGGAAATCATTAGAATGTTTTAACACACATTATTGCCAACTGATATTAGTGGTCAATATCACAACCATGGAAGCCACTAGATATATAAATTCCATTCATATTTTCCATGTATAATTCATTAAACGTTACTGTTTTTTTTTTAATGTCAATCAAATGGCAAGAGTGCTAGGTCTTCATTAAAGCAGAATACAATATCAAATAAAATCGGTTTCATTTTACATTTGTAGAACCTTCTCTAAAATCGATACATTCGATCCCGGCACCAAAATCTTCTGAACAATTCAGCAGACAACGCCGACAGCAATCCCTTCAAGAGTGAGATTATCTTGTCTCATACTATAAGACTCTGCCTGCACTGATAAACCTCTCATATGGACAGTTTATAAACTGTTGAACTGATGCAGATCTCCAAGTACACTATGAAACAGCTCACTGTTGGCAAGCACAGTGAGTGCCAAAGAACCCAGTAGCACCTATTTTTGTTATACAGTATAGCTATGGCTGGTTCAGACTCTTTCTGCCTTCCCGTCACGCAAGTTCTGATAGCTACAGACAGTGACAGGCTACCATGTGGGGTTTACAACAAATAAGCCAATCACAGCTTACAAAGGCAACTAGTTGTATGAGAACAGAACAAAAAAGTTAAATCGTATATATAAAAGATATATGTGTGTTGTCAGCAGTGTTGAAGTGCAGGAATACACAATAATCATATGGAACAGCTGATGCTCTCTAGTAGAAGATACGGACCATCACAATATAGGAACGGACAGAGCTTATGCTCTACATGAACTACTGGCAGGGGTAACCGAATAGAGGAAAATAGTAGATTACCTCCGTGACCCCGCTCTATCGGAAAGTCCTTTCTCCGTTCCGTTAGTGTCCCGGTGCTGCGTCCCGCACTGCCGTCCGGAGCAATCTTTAGTGTGTGTCCCGGGTCTCTGATACTGCACTGCTGCTGCGGGTCCGTTCAATTGAAAGGCACAATGTAGAGAGACTACAGGGGAGTGGTGGACAATGCAAACACGAAAAAAGCACTCACGGCTCACCGGGTGTTGTCAAAAAAAATAAATATTTATTAAAGTACATAATTAAAAAAGACATACTAAGGACAGAACAAAATGGGGGGGGGGGGGTATTTCTCCTCCCACACTTACACAGCGCTTTTTCAAGGAGTATATACAGTAGGAGAGGGTACATGGACTAATTTATAAAGCCCCTCCTTTTGGCAAACACAACTGATGACAATTAGGTATAATCATCAGTGAGTAATACGTGCAAAAACAACTCCCTCTGACTGGTAGTTAGTAATTACAAATCTTAAGATGTAAAAAGATCTGATATCATATAAATTGTTATACATAGTATACTTGTATTTAATTCATAGGGTGCAAAGCCAGGCTATTACAACCAATATTGGCTACAAAGTCATAGTTAAATCAGTAGCCAGAAACCATTATATATTGGTAAGTTGTATAGCTAAACTGTTAAAAGAAACATAACTAGTGCACCTAATTTATAAATTGATAAGATCTAAGAAAAACTGCCAGAGGAGGGTGATGTTTAACATGGTACATACTATATTACATTCAAATAGTAAAAAATGGACACATGGACTTATACTCATAGAAAAATAAAATTAGATCATACAGCATCTAAAATGTAAATAGACATGTGAATAACTAAGTACTTGAAAAGAGCTAGATTTATAAATAAGATCGGATAGCATATAATACAATACCATTTATATCAAAATCTGATAGACAGAACATCATCACAACCGACTATCAAAAATAAATACATAACTATACAGTATATTGCAACAGTATTATAACTTTTTTAGTTCGGTTATAATACTGTTCCAATATGTAGTTATGTATTTCTTTTTGATAGTTGGTAGTGATATTGCCCTATTGCAACTTTTATTACATTCCTTATAAAATCTGATATGATGCCTCTGTCCCTGTTGACATATTTTTAAAAATTAAGAGGGTTTTAGGTCTGCCTCCAATGGGGGAGAAAAGTAAGTTAAAGGCTGTCAGAAATATCCCTGGCAGGTCTCAAACCATCTGCGTTACGAGGCTGGAGTTGTGCAGGCCTGCCCCCATTGCTCCTGATACTGTGTTGTGGTTTTCTGCTGAGTTTTCTGAAGGCTACTGTTTTTAAAAAGGGGTCTAGGCCCTGTATGACGCCCTTACAGCTACTCTAAAAATGCCAGGGGGGGTGGGGGAACTTAACCAAATCAAGATTTGTAATGGTACCAGGCAGGGTTGTCCATTATTCCCCCTGCTTTTCGCGCCAACAATAGAGCCGCTCGCAATAAAAAAAAATCCCAATATTCAGGGTATTAAGATTGGCCAGGAAAATCTCAAACCATCTCTCTTTGCGGATGATATTATCCTGACAATTTCCAACCCCCTGACTTCTCTCCCCAATTTACAAGATGAGCTTTCTAGGTTGTCTGTTCTCAGGTTATAAAAATCAATCTGACTAAATCAGAGGCTTTAAATTTAACTTTGCCAGACACTGAGGTTAAAATAATTAAATTAGATTTCAATTATCACTGGAACAAGGTGAGATTGAAATACCTAGGGACTGTCTCACAAAAAAACTATCAATCTCTATATAAAAATAATTACCCAGAGCTTTTCACTAAATTAAAACGGGATCTCCTTCTCTGGAACGGCTACCAAATTAATTGGATCGGTCGTATTATATAAATTAAGCTGAATATTCTCCCGAAACGGCTTTATTGTTTCCAGACACTCCCGGTCTATATTCCAATAATTTTTTTTAGGGATTTACAGAACAAAATGATGCAATTATTTGGGGTAAAAAAAACCCCAGACAGACGGACAGAGAGAGAGAGAGAGAGAGAGAGACTGGCGGTTCCTGACATCAGGAAATATCTAGCCGTCCATTTGAAACAGGTGGTTTTCTGACACTCCCAAGAGGGCCAATACCAATGGGTAGATATAGAAAATAGATTTACTAATGCCGGGGTACTACCGGCTCTTTTACAGATTAACAAACCAACAAAGGGTTTTAAACCAGACCTTTTTGACTCAGCAGTAATAAAATGTTCTATTAAGTATATATAAGGAATAAGCCCAAAACCAATTAACCTCAGCTCCTTTCAGATGTACCCCTATTTTTGACAACCCGGACTTTAGTCCGGGCTGGTCCACAGGTATTTTTGATTTATGGAAGGTTAATGATATTAGAGATGTTGGAGATATGCTTCAGAGAGGTAAATTATTAAATTTTAGTGATTTTTGTCAGAGTTACTCTTTTATGGGAGCTGAGTTCAGATTTTTACAAGTTTCCCACTATTTTAGGCAGTTAACCCCAGGTGGGTCCTTCCCAGAGTGTACTGTATTTGAGGAATTATGCAGAAATACAAATCATCAGTGGGGTCTTCTCTCAATTATTTACCAATTTAAAGCTCCTTGCACACATCGGTATATGGATCAATGGGCCCAAGATTTGCAGGTGGAGATTCCTTGGGAGGACTGGCAAACTATCTGGATCAATGCAATGAACACATCATTATGCACAATACTGTATCTAAAGAAAATATTTATAAAGTTATTTTAAGGCGGCATTTGATGCCCCAGAGGTTGAGGCAGATTTATCCAGAGACCACGAATCTCTGTTGGAGGGATTGTGGGGTGTTGGTGATCTGGCCCATATTTGGTGGTTCTGCGGAGTAGTGCAGAACCTAGTGCGAGAGACTTTTGGGATTAGGATTCCGCTAGACCTGATTACAATGGTTTTGGGTAAGCCGCTAGATAATTCATACGAAAATAAATCTTAAATTATTGTCACATATCCTGACGCGCAATAGCAGGGGCCTGGAAAAAGCCCCTACCCCCTTCAGGGAGAGAGATTATTTTGAGAATAAATGAAGTAAAGATGGAAAGATTAACAGTTTACGTTAGACATAATTCAAGAATATTCCAAAAGGTCTGGGAACCCTGGAATTCTATGGGGAACAGGTGAACGTTTTCAGAGTTGGTATTTCTATGTGATAACTGGAGCTGGGATTTTATGATGTCTTCTTTTTGTTTTTTTATGATACCGGTGTTAAAATCGGTGGTACCTATCCAACCACCCACCGCCTTTCTTTATTTCTGTATCCCTTCCTTTTGTTCTTCAAAAAAAACTCAAAATAAAAAATAAGTTACATTTAAAAAATGTTTTTTTAAAAAAAAGGAAAGGTATACTGTACAAATAAGTAAACATGGGAAGGATGTTGATCCAGGGAGTCATCCGATTGCCAATATTGGAGTCAAGAAGGAATTTATTTCCCCCCTTATGAGATATATTTGGATGATATTTCACTGGGGTTTTTTGTTTGCCTTCCTCTGGATCAATATACTCTAAGAAGATGTAAGGAACCGGGGGCCACGTCCCTTGCGGCGTGACCCCTCCTTACCCACTACCAGTACTGCAGCGCCTGCTGCCCCTGCCCCCGTCGCTACCCATGCCGCCACCCAGCGCATACCTTGAACTCCGCCGCGGCCGCCATCTTGGATTCTGGTGCTGGTGTAACAGAGCGTGCGCTTCCTTCAAGGATTTATAGCGCGCCCATTATGCCTGTCTCCGCCCCCCGCTCTGCGTGGGAGTCTTCACCATGTCTCCAGCACTCTCAGCTGTGCTCTACTACTTGCTGTCTCTCAGCCACTCACGAGCAGCTCCTCGACACGCCCCTGCCATGCCTCTCGTCCGGATTGGTCACTGCCGCTTTAAATATCCTGCTTTGCCTTCACTTCCTTGCTCTGCATAGCTCCTTGCTACCTGTGTTGCCTGGAACCTGTGTCGTGCTCTCTTTGTGTTTATTCCTACAGCTATTGACCCGGCTCGTCTGAATACCGCCTCTGGCTCCTGAACTCGGCTTTCCTACTGACTACTCTACCTCTATCACCCTCGGACTCAGCTACGGATTTTGACTGCGGAACTTTCTATATCCTCGAACTCGGCAAGTACTTGACCATTCTTTATCTACATCCAGGCCTGGCTACGCTACTACGCCGCATCTCGGACACGCCCCCTCTGCTGACGGTGAGTATACTCTGCATCCCACCTCAGTACAGGGGACTGGTCTGGTCTGCGGGCTGCACAGCGTGACAGAAAAGATATAGGATAAGTGTGTCTAAATTTAGCATAAGTTAAAAAAGGTAGAACCTATAGCATTGGGAGAGAACATACAGAAAGAAACAGATCATCATGAAATCCTGATATCGTGAGGTGAGAGATCCATCATGTGACACAGAAGTACTCCAGCTCAGCTGCAAGTCGCGCACAGAGAAAAACCAGCATCAAGTGACACGTGGCGTCAGCCTTTGGGCTTTTCTCTAACTGCGCTTTTACATCCTCCAGTTGGTGAGTGAAATGTGCATTTTGTTATTTAATTTTTTTTCAAATAAATATGAATTCACCCTATGATCGGTCCTCTGAATATTTCCCCCCATATGTGGGTTTCCATCGTGGCAGTTCGACAATACTACACACATTTCCATCCCGTCTCCTCCTCTGGCTGCTGGTTCCAGTTCGATTCCAGCACTCTGTGTAAAAGAACATTCTTCCTGCGAGCTCATTCAATGGAGGGGGTTATTACAAGTTCCCCACAGGTTTCACTTTGATCTGCTTCTCTGTGTTTTCTCTTCCAGCGCTAAGCTGTAGGTTCTATTTCCTTTTTTTAAAAAATTTTTTCCCTCTGGGTGAGAGAGAGTGAACCCGAGCTCCAGGAACAGATAGTCATATTTTATTGATTTTTTTTATATTCAATAATTGTTTTATTTGTGTCACATGATGTGACCTCTGATTTGTGGGGCAGTTTTACACTTTCTTTTTCTAAATTTAGCATAGGTTGAACTTTATGGACTTAATGTCTTTTTTCATCCTCATCTACCATGAAACTATGTATTCCATCCACATTTAAAACTACCGGAGGGTTTTTCTGGTAGCCAGGAATGTCCTGTAGTTATACTGAATGTGAATGACAATTTTATGCCTTTTGAAAAATTACTTTGGGTGACCGAGATATGAAGACTTAAATTTGGATCCCCATTTAAAAATGTTCCATTGTTTTCTTAGAATATAATTGGCTGATTGACTGCCTTGAGTTATGAATGACAAAGAAGGAAAAGTTTGATGAACTTTATATATAGATGGATTCATCTTGTGATTTGTTACAAAATGTAACAATGTACATTTTGTGCTCTTAAAGAAGCACGCTCTACAACAGGGGAGCGCAAAGAGGGGGGGCGGGAGATTTTTCTGGGGGGGAAGGATGGTGGGCCGGTTGCAGCGGCATTTAAATTAAATGCTGGTGGATCGCGTGAGGCCTCTGCAACATCAACTTACCTTGACTCGCCGCGAAGCAACGCGGCATCAAATGACGCTGCGGGTCATGTGACGTGACATGGCCCGTGGCATCAAGGTAAGGGGGTGGGTAGAGCTCAAGCACCAGAGGAGGCAAGGCAGGGGGGGCGCAGCAGCAAAAGTTTGCTCTCTCCTGCTATAAAATATGACTCAAGTTTCGCAAGTTTTTTTTAAATAACGTTGACCGTTTCAGAATTTGTATCTGAAGAATAGTTTCACCGTAATCTGTTGAACTGGATAAATGGTATATTTTTAAGACAATTATTTGGGCGATTACTTATCGCTTTGATATTATTACAAGACACTTTGTGGTAAACATCAGTTGAAATATTTAAATAGATCAAGTTCAATACAGGAGACATTGGATGCTGGCTGTACACAATGTCGTGTGTAAAAACTAAACCCAACTGATTTTCATTGAAATGTTTAAACAGATCAATAAGATCACAATGACTACATTATTATTATTAGAAATGGTAATCGATGAAATGGTCATAGATGACCAGATTCGCCCAATATGGGTTGTTATCCCATACATATATAAAATAAATATACTGTAGTTATGAATATCAGTGGTACCACGTGTTCGTGCGTGATGGCGCTCGTGTTCCTTCCTGAGAGTCGCTCTTTTCATTCACCCTAATGACTACCCCTTTTGTTGCTGGATAAGTCAGCAATGGTTTTTGGAGCATTCTGCTGAAGAGAAGTAACTAATTGCTTTATAATAACAACTAAAAACACAAAACAGGGCAAATCTTGAACTATATGCAAAATCTTTTAAAAAAAGGGGCACATTTTTTCCTGTTTTCTATGTTTTAATAAATGCGGCATTTCCCTACATTTACGGCAATGAAATTATCTAAGCTGCTGTATGATCTGTTCTCCTGGGATCGATCGGCAAGGAGCCTGCTTCCCAGGGCACCCAATATGGTTTCCTAGTTGAAAAGAGGAAGTGCTTGCTACAAGAACCCAAGAAAGCTTAATACATTGTTAGTGTAGCCCCCCTACTAAAGGGTTACCAACATAACTGTTGTATACCAGAGCCCCGTTTATTATAGTTACATAGTAGATGAGGTTGAAAAAAGACGTACGTCCATCAAATTAAACCTATGCTAAATTTAGACAACAGATACTTTATACTATATCTATACTTACTTATTGATCCAGAGGAAGTCAAACAAAAAACCCCAGTGTTATTTCATCCAATGATATCTCATAAGGGGAAAAATAAATTCCATCCCAACTCCAATAATTGGCAATCCAATTACTCCCTGGATCAACATCCTTCCCATGTATACTTATTTGGTATATCCCTGTATACCTTTCCTTTCTAAATAGATGTCCAACCTTTTTTAACAAATCTATTTTATCTGCCATCACAGACTCCATGGGTAATGGATTCCACATTTTATCTGCCCTTACTGTAAAGAACCCTTTTCTTTTTTGCTGGTGAAATCGCCTTTCCTCCAACCTTAAGGGATGACCCCGACTCCCTTGTACTGTCCCTGGGACAAATAGTTCTTTTGAAAGCTCCTTGTACTGTCCCCGAATATATTTGTATATAGTTATCATATCTGCCTCTTTTCTAATGTAAATAAATCTAATTTAGCTAGCCTCTCATAAATTAGATTATCCATCCGCTTTATTAATTTGGTGGCTCTTCTCTGCACTCTCTTTAGTTCCACAATGTCTTTTTTAAGGAGTGGTGCCCAAAATTGTACTCCATATTCAAGGTGTGGTCTTACAAATGCTTTGTAAAGGGGCATAATTATGTTTACTTCCCTTCCATCCATTGCCCGTTTAATGCAAAATAAGATCTTGTTTGCCTTTGCAGCTACTGCTTGACTTTGGGCACTATTGCTAAGCCTGCAGTATACAAACATTCCTAAATCCTTCTCCATCAAGGATTCCCCCAATTTATCCACGTTTAACTTGTAGGTCATCTGTTTATTCTTGCTTCCCAAATGCATAACCTTACATTTATCTGTATTAAACCTCATCTGCCATTTGTTGTAGATAGGGAGAGTAACCGTTAAATTAGGATCCTGAATAAGTAATGAATAGGAATACATACTGGACACCTAACAAGCTCTTATTGAACCCCCAAAATAACCACAACATATATATATAAGCATATGAGTGTCACACAGGAGTGCTACTGAGCATGGCAATATATATTTAAAATCAGAGACAGAACATAAAACACAGACAGAGCTCAGTTTTAGAACATCCAGTGAAACTCATACACAGTACAGTGCCTAAATATATATGTATAAATATCTATTAAGTAAACTTAGAACTTTGCAACTTATATTGACAGATTTACTATAAATCATTCTTCCTGTTATTACACAGGTTATTAAGAATTTATATTAGCGTTAGGGACCCCTGAAATGTGGTCTGCCGTGCCGTTGGCTCAGGGGCTTACAACAATTTTGGCCACAAATGTCAAACTAAAAGACCATTTTACTTAATAGATATTTATACATATATAAGTTAGGCACTGTACCGTGTATGAGTTTCACTGGATGTCTCTGGTTTTAAATGAATAGAAATACGGCACGCCATAGAAAGCCTCAGGAAAGAGGACTACCGACTGCTTGCGGGTCAGTATGAAAACAGCATCAGGTATCAGGTCAATTAAGAAAGACGCGCCAGGATTCCCATAGGGGTAAAGAGTAATCTGATTAATACCAATGATGATTCTGAAGCAACAAAGGGGGGCCGGTTCCCACATTTACTCAGAGCAACCAAGTCAAAGTACCTTCATTTGAGTGTTAAGAGTGGGCACTAGTGGAAAAACTGTATTCATGTCTATTATGAAATACAGTATGACTGTCAATATGTGTATGCGCGGTCCCCGTCAGTGGGGACACAAATAAATGATTTTTGTGCTACAAAAGGTTCCTGGCGCCCATTATTCTACAACCTTGCTACCTCATCGCCCAGCCACCTGAATCAAGGTAACCCATGCGGAGTAGCCATATACAAAACACACCGATATAAGCTCCCTAGAAGACGAGAGGGTTACATAATCATTTTATTTTTTTAAAGAGTGACAAATTTGTACAAATCCTGACGGTGTGTCTAACAAAATGGCCACATTTCAGTTTCAATTAATCCTTCAGTCAGTGTAACTCAGCAGCTATCCTGATATTACCAAGGTAACATTGACTATTGTGACAGTTTACAGCTGAAACTGCTAAGAACATTGGCAACTAATTATCACAAACAGGAAAAGTGTTACAAAGATCTTGCACTTCTCGGGAAGTGAGCTAAAACTTGCTATAGAAAGAAAAGGACACTCAAGATCCTCTGTCCTTTATCATGTGATAGTGTATATAGCTTGTCGTTTTTTGTATTGTACAGGCATACCCCGCTTTAACATACGCAATGGGACTGGAGCATGTATGTAAAGCGAAAATGTACTTAAAGTGAAGCACTCCCTTTTTCCACTTATCGATGCATATACTGTACTGTAATCATCAAATATGTGCATAACTGATGTAAATAACACATGTGCAACAGGCTCTATAGTCTCCCCGCTTGTGCACAGCTTCGGTACAGGTAGGGAGCTGGTATTCCTGTTCAGGACGTGCTGACAGGCGCATGCGTGAGCTGGCATTTGCCTATTGAGCGATATGTACTTACTCGCGAGTGTACTTAAAGTGAGTGTCCTTAAACCGGGGTATGCCTGTATTAAAGAGCTGCTATTTAAGTTTACGCTAATAGAGGTTCCATACATATGTTAACAAATGTTCGTAAACGATGAGTAACATACTATCCTTTTACTTTCTGTACCTCGCCCCTCCATTTTTCATAGAAAACTCAAATAAAGAACAAGTTAATATTTTTAAAAAATGGCATTAAGAGTTTGTAATAGGGTGGATCCCTTGTCAGATAATGATGCAGGGGAAACCGGTTTATAGAGCCTGAGACAGCACTGAGGAGGCTTAATTAGCCTTCTTAGCCTTCTCAGCTGGCTCAGTCTTATAAAAAGCCTACAGAGCTCACTGCAAGAGACTCTCTCCGATCCAGGAAGCTTCCAGACTGGACCGCTTGAGACCTGCGCATGGACTTTTTCAACCCCTATCCCAGTCAGGAGAAGGTCGGGGGTCCAAAGGTAAAACCTACATTAGTGGTCTATCATTGGAAAGGGGCCTGGCCTCAAACTTAAACATAGACTAAGCACTGTTAGCGCCACAAAGGGGAGCTAGGCCGGTTTATTTTTTCCTGTATGCTGAACACAAGCAGTATTTTATGTTGTCAAAGCTTCGGCTAATAAAGGCCTATATCTTTTCCCATAAAAATGTCTCTTGTTTTAAAATCCTCTGCAAGCATCTCAAAGAATGGAGAAAAATAAAAACTACAGAACGAATTTATGTTAAAAAAACATTTACGATTTAACGTTTTGCTGATTTAAGGCAGTACCACATTCACATCTAATAAACTAAGTGGCACGGGTGCTTTAAGACCTATGAGCAAACAGATTGATGTGAAGCCTAACAGCCTCATTTATAAGCACAGGAGCCACTTTACAGAGCTCTTACATTGAGTCAATAGATTGACAATTATAACAGCTCCAGAATGTAAAATAATCCTTCTGGTTGCTATTTGTGCTGGGCACAAGCGGTAAACAATCTATCTACATTGTATCACAGTAACTCCCTCCAGGCAAAGAGTCTCTAACATAATGAAAAGATATTTTACGATGGAGGACTGTAAAGATTTTCCGATTTAGTTATACATTACAGGATACTGGATTCTTTTCCAGCCATATTGAAAGATGCATTATCCAGTATGTGAGTGATGGCAAGTTGTCAACTCTTCTCTATTAAGAGAAATGTAATTAATGAATCTTTCCATCAGGGAGGCTGGCTCCCATTCAACATATTTATTTTGTTTCCATCAATAGTATTTATAACTCACCAAGTAAACCTTTTTTTTCCTTTTACTTCTGATTGGACATACTGTATAGTAGTACAGAGATTTCCTACCTCCAACATGGAGTTTCAAGAAGTTTTTCTTTAAATATAAATTAACTATTTGGTCAATACATAGATCGTAATCACAAAACAGGGTAATGCTCTCATCACCAAGGTGGACAGGTGCAAAATGCCTTTTTGTGCGCTATTTTTTTTTGTCTGTCTATTAAAAACAAAGGGTAACAGATGCTTACAAAATTGGTAAAGGGCAGACATGGTAGAGAATTTCTCAACCTTTCAGGTAGAGATCCTTTCTTATGGGGATATCTGATAAATTCTAATGAAAATGTTCCTTAATAATCTTAGAATCATCAGATCTTGTGTAATCCGCTACCCCTGGTGGCCGCCAATAGTAACACAATGTAATAGTGTGTGTAATAGACATGTGCATAGGTACCCTGAGGGAGACAGATTGGGGGGAAATTAAACCATGGCTATTTTCAGCCTGTCACTTTACACAACAGTTTAAGGCAATATACATACTGTATATATACATACATACATATCAAAAATTAATAGACAATACCGTTCTGTGGCTAACGAAATGCTTTTATTTGTGCGAGCTTTCGAGATACACCGATCTCTTCTTCCAGTGATGGTACATTGAATAAAGCAGGCAAGGATTTACTTTAAAACAGAGCATATAAGAATGTTATCTGTGACTGAAACCTAACACCCCACACCCCCTGTGTAGTGTGTGATTTATGACTTGAGGTGTTATAAAGGCCCTGAATGTTAGTGATAGAGTGTGAGTGAGTGAGAGTGTGTGTGTGTGAGAATGTATGTAAATATAAATTGGTAAATAGCCCACAGTGTATACAGCGCTGTAAAAAAAGGTGTGGGAGTGTTTATCAATGGTGTGGGTAGGTGTAGAAATTTAGCATTACTAAAAAAGTGTGTGTAGATAATATGTGGTCTGGCCTTTAGCACTAATGGGAAAAACGTTCTCATGTCAGTAGTGACTCAAAACTTCGGTCTCTGTTTAGGCCATCGCTAAGTGTCCCGAACAGTTGGATAAAATATCCATTTTAACATGGACTTCTACAAGCATATACCTGCCATTATACACAGCTTTTCAGCACGGCCAGTGTTAAAGAAGTGCATAGACAGTAAAACCTACTCACAGACTGTTGTTTTGACCTTTTGGGTCTCTTTAGTGTGAGGCTGGTTATACTGGCTTTGCAATGTGAAGTTGGAATAGGTTTCAATCACACATTATACCGTATAATTTTAGATAGATACTGAAATATTGAAAATCTTGCCTGTCCTGGGTTGAATGAATGTGGGTCATCTTAGAACATTGTGACATGGACTACTCAGAGCAACATCTTTGTTGTAAGTTTGGAAGCCAAAGAGTTGTAGGATCAATCCTTAAATGGCACTTCTCATACACTAAGTACTGTAGTGCCAGAGCCTGAAGAAATAAATCTGCTACAGTACTGTCCAATTGTAATATTTCCCATGGTCGATTCATGTTTGACTTCATAAACAATTTAGCAGATATCACCTGAGAAAAGGATCTTCAACATTTAGTTAAACAACACGATCAATATGCAAATATTTGAAGTGCACTATAACTAGCAAAGTTAGCGGTAAAAAAGGAGGCGCGTGCAGCCAAAAATTTAAACATATTAAAAGATTCTCCCAGTAAACAGCAGGTTATTACTCGACTTTGTAACATATTTCAATATGTCCTATTCTACATGCTGCCAGACTCTTTTCTATTGCTCACCTTTCCACTACGTGCTAAAATACTTAGAGCATACACCTCAATATGCCATGTGGATAACGTTCTGACCGTGAGGTTTAAACTTCAGTAATTTATATCTTCCCAAATCAAAAAAAACAAAGTGTGCACCATTTGACTATAGCATCCCATACATACACGTCACTACTGCAATAATATGAAGATGAACAGTACATGGACCCATTTTCAAGTCATTTCTAATGCAGTGACATACCTGTACTGTCAATGGCTTTACCACAACCTACTCTTCAAAGTGTAGTACCTAGTTAGGGTTAATATAAACTTGAGCACTCCATTTTTCAAAACCCTAGGGTAGCTGTTCTAGTAGATAATCTGCTGCAACTCCTGGTACCATGTCGATAACATGGTTTTAGAAGTAATTCACTTGCAAACATACCTGTAAAGACAAATCAAGTTGTACAATAGGTGTGTGGATGATTTGCTGTTGCCAACCATATAAAAATCGATATATAGTTATATTACAAACTCACATCTGCGATTGTACACAGCCAACTCGAGAAACACTGAAGCATGAATGCAGGTCACATAACGAGTTTATGTGGATAAGAGAGCGAGACACGTGTTCTAAATCTGTCTCAGCGTCTCTTCTTATGAAATCCCTAATGTTACTTTTAATGTCTTTTAAGCACTTATTCCAATTGTGTTATTTTATTATGTCACATGTACTACAGCTGTGAAGCGCGATGTACATAAAAGATATACATACATCAAGAATAAATCTACAAAAAGGTAACTTGCAGCTACAAAGTGTTACTCAAACTAGACTTAACTAATTCACACCTAATTATGTTGGCAATGCAGATTGTAGTGAAATGTCATACAATGATAAAATGCTGCATTTCATGTGAAAGGAAAATATTTGAGGTCTCAAGTGGATTTGAAAAAAAAAAAAAAAAAACACTTTCAAAAGCTTTCAGAGTATGTATTGTGAATGCCAGAGGCTCCTCATAGTTATATAAAGATTATGGCAACGAGACCTAAATCCAGACGCTGTCCTCCAGTTCCAGATGAGACACAGCTGCGTCTGATAATGGATTATTGAGCTGTCTGGATAAAACCAGGAGGAAGGAGAAATACAGCAGGTGGTACCTGCTTTCCGTACAACAGAAAAACTTCTTTTTTTTTTTTAAATAAATCATTTCACTTTAGTGATTGCAACAAATATGTGGCGTTATAATTAATTGAAATGCAGCGCAGACATCTCGAGTGCTGAAAGATTCACACGATTTATTATTAAGCTAAGGGGTTAAGGGCCCTAAAGGGTTAACTTTCTGGGATGTTGGAAAGTGCCTTTTCCCATATTTGTTGCAAAGTAGCTCAGCAGAGGCGTAACCACGCCCACATTCCAGAAGATATTTAGTCTGCCACCTACAGTGGTGGGTTTCCCATTAGGTCCGGGCCTATGGAGGAAACTTTTTTGGTGCAAGGTGACAAGCCATGTGCCTCTTTGGGATGCTGCCCGAGCACCCAGGGATGAAGAATGTACGAGTTCAGTAAATAAAGAAAACGTGTTTGTGTAAATACAATTTCCGGCGCCCTTTATTAAAACTAACGCTTACAACCCGAGCCTGCACGGAAGCAAAAGCCCTGAGAAAAGGCCGACACCTGCACCTATTCACACTGCCTCAAAGGAACACTTCATTAGGCCGGGCAAAAAGGGGTTACACATCTAACTAATGCAGTAAAATGATATATGATGTGACAGCTGATATACCATTTGACCCCTGAACCGTGTCTATCCCATTCCTTAACTGCAAAGAACTTCCTTGCCTCTGAACCTGCCACTTTCCAATTACTGTACATATGAGTTGTGTTATTAATATATTAGTTATGGCGCAGAAAACATTTTCAACAACCACAATGATCCTCATTAGTTTGAATTCAGGGCTAGAACAGACAAACAGAACAGCCTTGCAGTAGAGGATGTTATGTAGCCAACAGTAATATATTGCAAACAGATAGAATGTAACAAAATTATGTATAGTGTACATGAGAAAGGACATAAACAGCTAGAATAGATGTCATGTTAATGAAAAATGAGAGCGCGCGATATATATATATATATATATATATATAATCAAAAAATAAATAGATGATACCGTTCTGTGGCTAACGTCTATTTATTTTTTGATTATTGAAGCTCGGCTAACACGGTACTGATACCTCTACATGAATATATATATAATCAAAAAATAAATAGATGATACCGTTCTGTGGCTAATGAAATGCTTTTATTTGTGCGAGCTTTCGAGATACACTGATCTCTTCTTCCGGCGATGTTACAATGAATGAAGCAAGCAAAAGCTATACTATAAACAGTGTCTATTGGAATGTTATCTGTTATCTGTATATATACATCGCCGGAAGAAGAGATCAGTGTATCTCGAAAGCTCGCACAAATAAAAGCATTTCGTTAGCCACAGAACGGTATCATCTATTTATTTTTTGATTATTGAAGCTCGGCTAACACGGTACTGATACCTCTACACATATATATATATATATATATATATATATATGTATATCCCACGTTTGGGATTACTATTTTAATTTAAGGAATTATGTGCTTGGAAAGTGGGAAGCCCCTCTCCTATCATCTGATACAGGGCTACTAGGCAGAAACCAAGCCACGCTCACCTTCTAGAAGTTGTCTAGCCTGTCACCTGGTATGGGATACTAAATATAATCCAAATCACTCCCCCTGTAGGCATGGTGACCAGTAATGTCACTAGTTGGTATAGTTAGGGTTAAAAATTCTAGATTCGGGTCACTAAAGAAGAAAGCGAAGGAATATCAGTGTACAGTATATAGTGCAAGTCATGTTTATGTGTACAGCTATAAGTTTAAGGCTATCTGGTCACCTTTATTACTTTATAGTTGGGGAACTTGCCCTTTCAAGTCATAGCCCATAGTAATAGTCTGAGATTAGTCGTCTGCCCTGGAAGATGCATGGCACTCTGGGGGGAATCCATTTAAATAAAGGGCTCCGGAGCACACAATATTGGCCCATAAGGACCAGTTCTAAATGCAAGCTACTTCTGTTGCCTTGGGATAATGTTCCGAGACGATTGCTTGTTTAGGTTTATCTCAAACTTAATATTATGTATTTATGAATAGGGTGTATTTCTGTTAAAATGGTAATGAGCTCCCATCTGGAATAGACTACATTCATTTCCAAGGAATAAGGACACTGGAACAATAAAATATGCTTGTGTAGCCAGGTCCCCTCCGGTCACCCGGTGTAATTATGTCTTCCCCTTACTTCCGCTGACATAGGGGGTGATGCGGGAGCCGTGGAGCTGCTGCAGGGGCGAGCACATCGCCGGAGGCTCCGGCGGCTGTCTCTGCAGGGCGCCGCCATGTTAGGTTGTGCATGCACTCACGGAGGCTCGCACATGCGCAGAGATTCGCGGCGGCCATGACAGTCGCGCATGCGCAGTGATGTTGGCGCACGCGGCTGTAATAGTAAAAGGCTCAGTGGGGAACTGCAATTCCCATACTGCATAGGGAGATGGCACCATGTGATCCACGACAGCCAATGACACTGCTGTTTCCCCTGGAAGGGGAAGGGAAATATATTCGTGCACTGGGAGTGCAGAGGTCAGTCAGGATCCGGACAGAGAGGGTGCAGGTAGGGTCCAGGGAGCAGTGCTCTCTTGGACTAGGCCAGATACCCCCCAAGGTCCCAGTTAGATCCTCTGACTCCCAGTAGATACTGTGTGCAGCAAGTACTGTAGGGAAGGTCTCAGATAGGGACCTTTTCACAGTAGTAATAGTGAGAGATATGCTGCAGGACATTGCCTTAAGAGAAGTGCAGCCTGTTGCAGGGGAGCCTACCAAGACTCCTTGATAGAGACTATTTACAGGGGTACACTCCAATGGGACGCCCCTCCAGAGGCATCCGCCTAAGGATCCACCCAGGAGAGGAGCAGCCGATTCCAGCGCGGAACCTCACTGTGGATTCCCCGAGTCCCAATTGTTGTCCTGGTCTGGACCGAGACCAGGAAGGTACTTTCCACGTGCACCAATGGGCCCAAACACACAGGGAAGCGCACGCGCGCACACACACACACACACACACTGGTGAAGGAATTACTTGTGGACACTCAGGGGTTAAGTGCCCAGGCACTCCAGTACTTTGGGGGTTCCACCAGGGAGGTGTTATTGTGGGGTGATCGTCTGCTCGCTATGTTATGTTGATGGTGCATGAATAAGGTGTGTTTAGTAAATACCGTTTTATATAAAAGGTGTGTAATTATTGTGTATATCGGTTCCGGTGAGGGGCTCCTCCCACTTTGCTGGGATCCCTCGCTGGTGGAGGCACTGCATCAATGTAATAAGTATACCCCAGGCTCCCAGTGGCGGAGGCTCAGGCCTCTTGTTAGCCTAACAGGTGACAGCAGTACAGGTAGTTTCAGTACTCACGGGGGTACAAAGGCTACACAAGGGTAGGATTTTCCCGGCTAAACCTTCTTTGACAAACTAAGGCTGTTTACCCCACACCCTGTTGTAAACAAGTCTTTTTGTTCCTCTCCCAGAACTTTAAACATCAGCTGTGTTTTGTAATTAAAAATGTACCACAGGTATAAAAAAAAATGCACATTCCTATCAGAGATCAATGCTGATAGACTCTGGCCTATCAACCAGAATATTAGAGTACAAAATAGATTAGGCACTTCAATAGGAGTTCTAAGCCATCTAATGATATAAGGACACATTAGTTCAAGTATATTTTCACAACCAATCAGAAACCACTTACCTGTTATGGAATGGGAAGAAAGCCACATTAGGAGAGCAGTCAGTTAGTAGAGAGAAAAGGAGGACAGACCTGTAGGAATTCCAATATACAGAACTTCATGTAATCAAGAATTTTGTGCACTTATAAAAACACAGATATTTACAGAAATATTTACATCAATGCATTGTTTAGTTCAGATGAATTGTATTGTTTTGTTGTGTTAGGCCTTTAATGCATACAACCCTTATAAAGTATAGAATAGTATAACCGTGTAATGCTTATATTTTGTTTGCCATTCTAATAAATTTATGTTTAATTAAGCAATTTTTTTGTGCCTGAATCCACATAAACCAGTGGTTAAGGAGGAGATCCTGAGTAGTTGCCCTTGTGATAATCCCCTGCCAGTTCCAGGCAGGAGCTTCGCTCCGCCCCTTGGCTTGCCCAGAGACAAGTGGGGTTGGGGAGGTTGGCGGGGGGGGGGGGGGCGAGAGGGGTGGTATAAAAGAGCAGAGCAGGAGGATTCCAGGAGGAGTGAGAGATGCGGAGAGCAGAGTTTGAGCTAATGATCTAAATTGTGAGTAATTAGATTGAGACAGGAATCACGGTTGTTGTTTTATAGTACAGGGAAGTGTCCCTTGTAGCGGAGCCCTTTGGAAAGGGAGCTACCACAGTGCAGGGAAGTGTCTATGTAGCGGGTCCCTTTGGTAAAGAAGCTATAACAGTAAAGAGAGGTATCCAGTGTAGTGGGGCATTAGTATAGGGAGCTACAGCTTCTACTTCAGCTTCCTATCATAAACAAGGCCTTAAAGAAAGAGTTAAAAGGAAACCATGGTATCCCAGGAGGGTTGTTCTGTGTACAGCCTCAAGACTGACCTGATACCAGTCCCTTCAGGAGTTACTGCCCAGGTTATAATCCTATACTGTGCTGTGGGCAGAAGGTTGAAGTGTTGGAGCACAGTGTTAACAAGAAGCATCACCCCAGGTTGCCCAGGTGTCATAGGACTATAGAGGAAGAAGGGGACCCCAGCTGGGATCCTGGAAAGAGAGGACAGAGGAAAGTCAGTGAGAGCAAGTTTCTTAATGTTCTGTATTAAAAGCAACCAGTTCAAATAACTAAAGTACAGTACCTCCTCATTCTTGCAAGTATGCAGGTGAGGAAGAAGTAACTGCAATGTTTCACAAAATAAAGAATGTTTGTTCTAAAACTACAAAAAGTCCTGGCGCCCATCTGTACCATCAGCCTGTGTGGATCATCCCCCTGGATGACGGTAATGCACCCTGAGTAGTTCCCAGCACACACCATGTTGTAGACTCCCTTACAGCCAGGCAGGGAGGGCTACATAATTTTAATTCTTATAAGCCACAGATATAAAAATAGAGGCATTTATAACAAAATATATCTATTTCTGGATAAGGCTAAACATTATCGTAACAGATAAGGAGGGTACTTCTCAGTAATGTATCCCTGATGATGGAAGTATCTCTACCATGAGTCCTGGTGGGAAGGCAGTAAATCCAAATGCAGGCACAGCCCATACCATGAAAATCCAGTGCGAAGGGTACCAAATCCAGAAACTCTCTAGGATAGGGGTGAGATGGCCAGGGAAGAATACCTAACGCAACTGTATTATTTTCCCCTTTTTATTGTCCTAAAAAAAAGATGTTCAAGCATGTAGATCCAAATCATTGGAACGGCTAAAGCTCTCGTTTGTACCATAAAGTTCCTGGCGCCCTTCAACATCACCTTTTAGCACACACCCAGCCAGTCTGGATGCCAGTACCCCGAGAAGGTAAAAATCGAGACACTGAACACCACTATAAATAATACACCTGGATGTAGAACTCTTTTTGAGCTGGTTAAAGAGGGGTTACATAATGCACAAAACAAATTCATATCAGATAGAAAATTAGCATGTATTTCATTAGACCGATTAAATAGCACAGGGATAAATTGATCACACAAAGGGTAACAATCCAGGCATGAATTCACCCTACAATTTGATTCAAGATTCCGTTCACAATCCATCAACCTCTCCTTGAGAAGAAGCACAGCAAAGCTACATTCCAGGGAGAATGATGAATAGGTGAAATGCAAAATAGGTTTTAAAAACTAAAACCTAATAAATAATCCAACAATTTTTTTTTTATATATAGTTAGAAAAAGAAGTGATGCTACTGCATGGGTGAGATTAATTTAGTTTCTAACCGATGACATCACACTGCCTACTTATTTAAGAAATGTAATCAACTTTAGCAATAAACGCCACGGGTGATGTATGACTCTTCCTTAGAGAAACCTCACGGGAGACCAAATCGAAATAAAGGATGAAGGGCTCCATCACTGAAAGTGTTGCTGTTTAGCCACCTATAAATCACAGGTTTAATTTATTTAAAAACCACTGTTTTTAACCTTTGTTATTGGAAAAAAAAAAAATATTTAAAAAAAAAAAAAAAAAAAAAAAACACACCCAGCCACATTCAACTGCTATTTTGTTTTAAAACTGTACAATTACTTGCTCAGTTCAATAAATAAGTCTTTACTTTTTAATTCACTGGGAAAATTTGATATACAATAATATTTGCAGCACTCCAAGATGATGATTACCGTATTTTCCTCAGATCTCTTTTATACCATCATCTGCTTTAGCTTCTTTCCTTACAGTAGTTACATGCACCGGCAGAGAAAACCGTATATAGAACAACTTGTTTTTTTTATATTGACCCTGTACATCACATTAATCACTTCCCCCGAAACAAATGTTGGAGGCTTCAGAAGAGGCGTTGGGTAGTTTTACTGTGCTATGCTGTATTGTATGTTGACAATTGCACAATTTCCCAACAGTTGCCCATTGTACTGTGCAGCATAATCTGTTGGCACCTTATAAATAAATAATAATAAAAAAAAAACAGTACAAGTAAATAAAATCAGAGCAAATAGCTACCAATACAAAGTCTCAACATTGTACTTGTTGGGTCTGATTCTGTGCATCTCACACGGGTTCTAGTCATTCACAATCCATTTGCGTTGAATTGTTGAGTCAACTAAGGGGTCACATATTCTGTTACATTTCCCTAGCACATTTATGGCACGTATATAAATCCAACCCCTCCAGCTTAATTGATGAGCATATAAATGAAGATGAGCCCCAAAACAACATTGTGCCTTGGTTTGAATAAATCTGAAAGCTCCTCTTAACAACTTCAAGCTGCAACTCCGACCCCTTCCTCTTCCTGAGAAATCGTGTTCTTTAATAGAATTTGAACCAGGGATCTCTCTGGAGCGCAACCATGCTAATTCTAACCCTGGGGACTATCGGTACTTACCCGTTTAGTTTCTGGTGTTTTCTGCTGTGGCTTCGTACTGGATGACAGGATGTGTCATCTTGAAAAGATCTATGAAGGACACGTCAAATAAACCGTTAAGTATTCCAGAAACTGTGGGTCCCTGGAGATGAAAAATAGTGCGGTTCAACTATGAAAGACCCCTCGGCTCCAATTCCATAAAGGAAAAAACAAAGAAACCTTAATAGAGAGGAAAATAGTGTATGTAGAGAGCGATATAGATATATATCTAGCTTTCACCAGCTGTATGCACCCAGTGGATGTTCTCTAACAAGCTTTTTTTCTGTGATGAGGGCCAGTGTATCCAAAAGAAAGTTAAAGTCTATATGTCCACATGAGAAAGGTAAAAGAACGCATGACATGCTTCAACACCCTGCTTACTACATCATTCGATTCCAGCGGAGTTTGGAATAATTGTACATAGATTGCAGGCAGTCCTGGGCAGGGATTCATTTCCCCAGTGTGTGCTTTTTCTATTTGCTGCACTTATTGTAATGCTCTGTATTCTGGCGGCTGTTTTTAAAGCACGGCAGATGTTCTTGGCGCTATGTAAATAAAATACACAGACCTGCAGATCTGCGGTCGAAGAAGCAAAAAATAGTCTATGGCGACAGATACAGGGTTTGCCGCGATCGCGCACTGGGGGTTCCATGCTTCCGAATGGGACATCCCAGTGTTAATCCTCTGGTGCCTCAACCAACGCGGTCACGTGACTGCGTGTTGCGGGTGGCAGCGGCACCGAACAGTTAGGCTAGATGCATCTGTATCATACATTTTTTTTTTCTTCAACACTTAGTTTATAGCTCCTTTAAAGATGTGAACTGAAAGTCAGCCGATTGCTCCATGTACTGTAAAACGGTCTAGGACTTGCCGTTGCAAACTCGCCGCAGTCACACCTCTGCAGCCAGCCGTCTCACTGCAAAGGTAACCCCCTAACTTTACCCCGAAAGGCCCCAACCGTAAATCCTTATCCTACTTATTAACCCCTTACCCTAAAACCCCTAATGCTAATCCTAACCCTAAAAACTTTAATCCCTTACCCTAAAATCAAATAAGAGCACTTACACTAAAACCCCTAACCACCTAACAAGCTTAACCCCTTACCCTAAAACCCCTAAAGATAAACCCTTAATAACTTACCTTGGCGGTGAGACGGCCGGCGGCGAGCTGCCCTCAGCGGTGGTGCGTGGGATGCAGTAAGTTGTTCCATTCCGCTGTAGAATGCTCCTCTGGCACATAGTGAGGCCTTTGCTCTTGCGAACAGCTCTTTCATCCATATTGGAAATAGCCAGTTTATAGTTTTCTTGCATACACATTTATATCCATTTTGAAATATTTCCTCTAGAGACTGATTGACCTATTTCAGCTCCATCTGCAGCAGCATTACACCAATGAACAAACATTTTGTCTTTACCATAGAAACGGTTAGACTTCTACAAAACTAAAGCTGTCTCACATTTGAATCTGGTCTGTAACTGTTACAAACGCCTACAATATATATTATCTGTTACTGTGATGCAATGTCTTGTATATAATGTATACCCTGTTCACTTATGTAACTACGTATGTATTTGTAACCATGTATTTGTCATCTTAACTCTGTGCCCAGGACATACTTGAAAACGAGAGGTAACTCTCAGTGTATTACTTCCTGGTAAAACATTTTATAAATAAATACAAATCCTTCCAGTTTTTGCAATTCATCTCATCTTCTGTCGTTTTATTATGGTAGAAAAGAGGAGACTTATTTAAAGAAAGATAACAAGTGGGTAATCATTCTTGTAAAACAATGACAACTTGTATCTACACAAAAAGATTCAGAGCTAGATAAATGCACCCTGCGTCTATACACTTCCCGTGCAACCAGGTGCATTCCTACCGACTGTACTTCTGTTCTGATAGACTTCAGTGAACACCTTCACTATGCCATCGTTTATAACCTCCTCTCCATGTATGGAGAAGGTGAAATGAATAGAAGCACAAAACACAGGCAGCAGATACACACAGGAGACACTTGCCCGCCTAAAGATGTGGCGGTCCAACCTGGAAGCACAAATGCCCCGCAGCACCATTTCCGGAGTCGTGGCTTTTACCGTAGCTCTCAGCTGCGGTTCCGGAGACAGTAAGTCTTGTTATATCTGTATGTATCAGTTGTGATGTCTCAGGGTCTTTTGTCCCAGATCAAAAGGTAGGAAACGTAAAGTTTGTTGAATGGGGAGGGGGGTGGGGGGGGGGAGTTTGGGTTGCCAGGTATTGAACCAGACAGGCCGGTATTTGGATAAATATGAGAGATAATACCAGACATGGGATAGAGCAGGGCTGCTGCTGCTTGGGGGCTGGGCAGCTTCTGATTGGTTGCTGCTGTGTAATTCAGCCAATCAGGAGGTGGCAGGAGCCTGGGGGTGGGGCCAAAGAGCAGAGGAAAAGCATGCACCAGCGGTGAGGCTGTGTGTGTCTCAGTGTCCTGCCTGTGTGTGTCTGTGTCGTGTGTGTGTCTCAGTGTGTGCCTGTATGTGTGTGTCTCAGTGTGTGTGTCTGTGTCCTGTGTCCTGCCTGTATATGAGTATACCTCAGTGTGTATATGTCTCAGTGTGTATGTATATGTCTGTATGTGGTGTGTGGTGTGTGGTGTGTGGTGTATGTCTCTGTGTGTGTGTGTGGTGACAGACGGTACATATGGTACTGGCAACTTTGTTTAATTGCTCAATCACCCTCACTTTTCTTTTACTATACTAACAGTCTTCCCATTTTCAAGATCTATTAAAAATAACCACCATTGTAAATTCTAAGAAAGGCTACATAACTCAGTTCTCCACAGCAGCCATGCAATCTCTGCAGCACCCTTCTTACATACAGATCCCCAAGAAGGCAGAGCAGGTTACTTATTCAATGGCATGATTCCATAGCAATTTAAAGCTGTATTTTAAAGTCTAAATTTGAAAGCTACTGTATTGATAATAACAGGGGGGGGGGGGGGGGGGGATGAGAGGATGAATGGAGGGGGTATGAGAGGATGAGGGGATGGGGGGAATGAGAGGACAAGGGGGTTGAGAGGGTGAGATGGGGTGCAACAATCTTGGAATTTGTGTGAGGAGCATTAAGATTAGTATTGCTCGCCATGTACAGTATGACTGCAGGGCAGTTATTTATCAATTCTGACCATTACATCATTTGTTCTAAATTTCACTCCATGCATGCACCAATTTGCACTATTTCATATTCTATTTCCTAAAACAGTCCTCAGAAGGGCGCTCCCTCCCAAGACTCCTCCCCAGATTTTTTACGAAATAGAATATAAATTGGTGCAAATTGGTGAACACTTGGAGTGAAATTAAGAAAAATGACATAACAGTCAGGTAATTTATAAATAACATTCTCCCCACCAACGATTCGAGTGCGTCGCACCTTTCACCATTGTGTCCAGTATTTTTGCACAAGCCACCTGCAACCCTAGGGGGGGTAGAAATGTGATTGGGGGGAGGGAGGAGGGGAGAGTGTACATATTTTAGAAACCGGGTGATTTGTTTAGTGCAGTTACATTTAATAAAAAACTAGCAAACTTGGTAGATATACGTTCATTCAACTGTGTGTGTAAATCTAAAGCTGCCTATCAATTTTTCCACAGAAGCCAACTAAACAGATTATAAAAATTCAGGCGTTTGGATGTTAGTATGTTTGGTATATTATGTAATTCTTCAAATGCAGCTATACAAGTGCTATGCTGGAGATACAAATGTTCAGTATACAGTATTTGTCGAAAATCAGTACCTATGAGAATGTTCCAAAATGCCATAGGGGTCACACGTACAACAGCCAATCATTTAAATGTACACAGAAACTATCATGACAGAAGGTTTTGGTATAGAAAAAGAGAATAATGGAGGCCCCAAAGTGCTACAGAAAACCACACAGCTATGTTAGAAAACATAACAGTACATGGAAGTGGGATGAAGCAAGTAATTTGCAGTCCTCTCACGCAGTGTCAAATTTCTCTCCAGAAAAATAAAAATCATTTAAGCATTTAACTGCATATCACGAAGTGACAAAGTGACGGTATTCTGAATTCTTCCAACAAACTTCTAGCAGCTTTAATATCTCCTCTCTGAGATTATATCTGCAAAACGCAAGAACCGTGACATCAGCTTTCAAATGATAGAAATGTTAAACATTTAAATATGTAATGCAAGCACACTTCATTATGCTCAGATAATGTACATAAATTCAGGTAAAATATGGTTATACACAACATCTATGTTCTGATAATATTCTATTACCAATCATTTGTAGACTACACTCCATCTTGAGACATGAAACAGATTCTTTATGGAATGCATGAGAAAAAAGGAACTGTGGTATAGAAGCAAAGATATGACCAAGCGTATTATGTAATCACTGCTTGAGTTTGCAGTGCTAACAGTTGTATAATATTGGCATAGGGGATTGCTGCCTGTAGGACACTTTTTGGGATAACAATGCTCCAAGATTTGGTTTCATGTGGAGCTCTTTATTAATAAAAAAAATTGGAAGGCTGATTACTGTAATTGTGTGTAGGGGCAGTAGCATTTACCCTTCAGGATTTTTCTATGGTCTACTGCAGCAAAGCTAATTGTTGTCACTGAATTACCTGCTTATAAATACTGTAGCATTGTTCCTTTCTTTCCTGCTGGCCATTGGCTAAAATCCACATTTGCCACTCTTCCTCCTTCTCTGGTACTTTGTCCTCCTTAGTATGCGCGCTCATGCTTTGCCCTACATATTAAAGTAAGACAACCGGGTCAATAGCCAAAGGCTGAGAGAGCCAATTACTAGTTATACCCGAGTAAACACAAAATAGCAGTGGCAAACAGAGTGAGGCAACAGAATAATCCAGTCAAGAATTACCTTTAGCTATTATGATCAACAACACAACTGACTCTTAAGTGATTGACCACCAACCCTTCCAAGGAAGCTATGCACACACCTAGTTGCTATAACACGCTGATATCGGTTACCTAATCTAATAGGCAAACTCAAAGGAAGAACGTGGAGTCGTTCTTTCAGTAATTCTATTTCGCTAATAAATATTACAAACCTGGGTCCTAGCACTCCGGCAGTTGTAGAAATGGACTGGTGCTAGTACCATATAATAATATTGAAGATACTTTACCATCTGGTCATCGTACATAAGGCAGAAATAATACAATCCTCATAGTTGAGTGTTACCCCAAAGAGCTGCAGATACCCTAGCGAAAATAGGTCATGATGAGTGATGGGCCAATTCTGCACCTTGAAATCAACATATTCGAAAGGACCTCTCTGACTGTGAATGGTTAATTAGTGGCAGACTTAAGAAAAAATCCCACATATCAGACCATGGTTAATAAACCTCGCAAACAGGGGGGAGATGGACTGCATGCTGAGACACTGCTAAATAAGAGAGGCAGCCAAAGTAGAGGTGCTGGAAGCTAATTGACGTTACTAGGGCACAGTTTGCTGGAGCAGAAAGTGTGGCATCTTGCAAAGCTGCAGACCGTTGTCTTGTGGTAAACTGCATTGCTTTTCCAATATGCCCTCGATTTAATAATGCTAAATCAACTATCAGAAGAATACCAAGTTAAATAAACAGTCATTAGAACATACTTCATTCATCATCTTCATTGGTCTCCCAAAAGCATCGGTATCCCTTTATGAAAATACATACATTAATTTAAAAAAAAATTAAAGATGAATCAAGACTCCACCTGAAGATCGAGACAAACTAAAAAAGGAAAAAACTGAATTTCGTTAAAGATAGTTGTGCCCACTCTGAGGAAAGTAAATATTAGGCAGTGGATGGAGAAAAAAAAATTGATACTGTACATCAGGGTGCACAACATGCGGCCCGCGGGCTGCACAACATACGGCCCGCGGGCTGTACAACATGCGGCCCGCGGGC
Organism: Ascaphus truei; assembly: GCA_036426205.1. NCBI lineage: Eukaryota > Metazoa > Chordata > Amphibia > Anura > Ascaphidae > Ascaphus > Ascaphus truei. Next base: position 59,729,334 of record CM071568.1, on the reverse strand, counting down.
TGCACAACATGCGGCCCGCGGGCTGCACAACATACGGCCCGCGGCTGGCACAACATACGGCCCGCGGGCTGCCAACATGCGGCCCGCCTGGCCTCGCTCTGTGTCGGCCCGCCTGGCCTCTCTGTGCGCCCGCCTGCCTCATCTGTGGGCGCCCCCTGGCCTCTCTGTGGCGGCCCGCAATGAATCCGGCCGGCGACAAATTAATTAATAAAATAAATTTAAAAAAAAAAAAAGTTTAAAAAAATGGCGCCGATTCCTGCGGTCCCGCGCGCATGCGCTAGGCCCGCTCCCCCCCCTTCCCTGCTCCCAACTGGGCAGAAAGGGGAAGCAACCCGCAGCTCCTCTGCGGGCCCGCTCCCCCCCCCTGCTCCCAACGTGGGGCGGGGGGGGAAGTAATAAATAATAAGCGGCCTGCTTCCCTCCGCAGCTAGCTTCTTCTCTCGCGTCCCCCCACGAGCTCACCTCCCGTGCCCGCCTTCCCTCCCCCCCTCCCCCCGCCTGGCCCCCAAGCCCACCTCCGTCCCGGGCAGCTGCGCACGCAGGGATCATCGTGGGCAGGAGGAGCACGGTCCGGCGGCAACGCTCACCACCACCCACCCTGTCAAGGTAAGTCACTTTCATGTTAGTCTGTCACCCACCCAGTACTGTCACCCCCCACACCCAGTCCTGTCACCCACCCACCCTATCTCATGTCACCCACCCACCCAGTCAACTGTCACCCACCCCCCACGTCCACCCACCCACCCAGTCACTGTCACCCAGCCCCACCCATGTCACCACCCACCCAGTCCGTACCCACCCCTCACTGTCACCCACCCAGTCACTGTCACCCACCCAGTCACTGTCCTCCCCACCCACCCACTTTCACCCACCCCCCCATCACGTCCACCCCCGTCACTGTCACCCACACCCCCCATCACTGTCTCCCCCACCCCGTCACGTCCACCCCAACCGCCTGTCTCCACCACAACCCAGTCACTGTCTACCCACCCACCCGTCTCACTGTCCCCACCCACCCATCACTGTCCACCCAGCCCAACCCCACCCACGTCACTGTCACCCACCACCCCACTGTCACTGTGTCCCACCCACCGTCCTGTGCCCATCCCACCCCAGTCCACTGTGTCCCACCATTCACTGTGTCCCACCACCCGTCAGGTCAACCCCCCACCCCAGTCACTTCTCCCCCCCCCCATTCACTGTCTCCCACCCACACCCTCACTGTCTCCCACCCCCCGTCACTGTCCTCCCACCCCCCAGTCCTGTCTCCCCCCACCCAGTCACTGTGTGTCCCCACCAGCACTGTCCACCAGTCCGTACTGGGGAGAGTGTGTGAGTGAGGGTAGAGTTGTAGGCTGCAGGGGTGAGGGAGAGGGCGGAAGTGATGTGAGGTGCAAGGGGGGGAATAGTGATGTGAGGTGCACGGGGGGATTTGAGTGCTGAGGTGCAAGGGGGGGAGAGTGATGTGAGGTGCAAGGGGGGAGAGTGATGTGAGGTGCAAGGGGGGAGAGGATGTGAGGTGCAAGGGGGGAGAGGGATGTGAGGTGCAAGGGGGAGAGGGATGTGTAGGTGCAATGGGGGGGGAGAGGGATGTGAGGTTGCAAGGGGGGAGGAGGGATGTTGAGGTGTCAAGTGTGGGGGAGAGGGATGTGAGGTGCAAGGGGGGAGAGGGAGTGTGGAGGTGCAAGGGGGAAGGGATTGTTGAGGTGCAAGAGGGGAAGGGATGGTGAGGTGCAAGGGGGAGAGGAATTTGAGGTGCAAGGGGGGGAGGGGTAGTGAGGTGGCAAGGGGGGAGAATGGGATGTGAGGTGGAAGGGGGGAGAGGCATTGAGGTGCAAGTGGGAGAGGGATTGAGTGTGCAAGGGAGAGGCTGTGAGGTGCAAGGGGGAGAGGGATGTGAGGTGCAAGGGGGGAGAGGGATGTGAGGTGCAAGGGGGGAGAGGGATGTGAGGTGCAAGGGGGGTGGGATGTGTATGGTGTGCAGGGGGGTATTGTGTGTTTGATGTGGAGGGGGGTATTGTGTGGGTGAGGGGGACAGATGGGGGTATGAGAGATAGATGGGGAGTATCGCAAAGGTTGATAGTGTTGGGTTCTGGAGGAGAGATGGTGATGGTGATGGTGATGGTGATTTTACCCGTGCGGCCCAATTTTTTTTTCTTGGAGCAGTTCGGCCCTTCGCACTTTACGAGTTGTGCAGGCCTGCTGTACATGCATGAATGTTACCTTCCAACAATAGATGAATTCAACACTCCTTTGTAAAACAGATCTATAATATATCTGCTAATGGGCAAATTAGAGACAGAAAACATATTCTGTTATCCTCCCCTTCTCCCCTTTTCCATTTTCATCCTAACACACAAATCCTAGCTGCAGTTATCTTCCATGGTGCAGATTGGAGAACGGTTACACATTCACTATAAAACTGGTGACAAAAAATAGAGGGGTCAATTACCCAGATGTAAACTTGTCACTGCCATTAGTACACTTTGGTCCCACCGGGGATTGCACATTTAAAAGGCTGACGGGGTGTGCAGAGACGTAGAGCTATGTGTAGTAGATTTTTCAGACAGATCATTATGCACCAAAAGATCTTACAAGCTTTTAGTTTTCTCCATTACAAGGGGATAAAAGGGAGAGTGTTAAGAAAGCAGATGTCAATAATGCTGAAATGATGGAAAGACATACTGTATAGAAATGTTTAAACTGCCAAAGGTTTGTGCCATCTAATTATAAATGTAAGTACATCCACCTCAAGTACATTAGTATAATTAAATATCCTTAAAATTATATATTAAATAATTACAGGTAAGGACTATTCCCCAAGTAAACTAACTAACGTCTGTCAATTCTTTCTGAAACGCTTTCCTTCTGTGACAGATGGTAACAAGGAGTCTTATTTTTATTGAGCACATTGATACCCTACCATTAGGAAAGGAATCAAGGAGGGTGGAATGAGTATTGCAGGCACCGTGTGATGACCAAACCCAAGACCCCTCTTACAAAGCTGGTGAAACAGCAAAAGGGTTGTTTACAAAAGTCTTCTGACTGCACAACTGGGGCAAAGTCACGGCAAAAAAATGGCACCAGCTTTACCAACATGAAAAATCCCAGTGTGGTTAAATGGGATTTTTCTTATTTGAAAAATGTGGTGCTGTTTAGTACTGTTTTTAACCCAGTTTGCTGCAACAGGACTTTAGTAAATAGATAGTGCTCAAATTTCACATGTCAGCCAATTATCTTTCATTTATACTGTTTTAGTAGATGTCATAATATCCTACACTTTGTGGTGCCAGAATGTCTGGGCCTATACCCCTAATGTCTGGAATATAAAGCCTTCTCCTCAGTTCTGATGGCATCCATAGCTACCAGAGGGCTTTGGATGTAATCTCTGATACAAGGCCAACAGCATACCCGTTATTCAACATTGGGGCACACGAAGGACTGCCATATGGTGATCTTATTTCTGTTTCATAAAGATTAAAAATTACTTTTCACATTCCTGGCCAGGGACAAAAGTCATCTTTTTATTACAGTATAAGGATGAAGGCGTAGATCAGTGGCAATGTCACCGTCTTTCAAGCGGGAATATCCTACTGTGTCAGATCTCTTTGGGATCTTGGGCACTATCTCCCCGTCCCTCAAACACTAAAAAAAAAAAAAAAAACAACATATTCTGTAGGTCACCAAGAATTTCCGTTCCAGACCAGAAGGAAAGTAAACCAGATACCAGGGATCTCAAGATTGTGACAAGACACGAATTTTGGCAAAAACTGCATAGTAAGCACAATGTGGGTTGTTTTAAAGTTTATTCCAAAAAAGTTATTGAAGAAATAGTTGAAGAATAGTTTCATAGTTATTCTAGATGTTATCAAAATAATCTGTAAAAGCCAATCCTAAAACGGAAGGAACATAGTTATTGAGCAGTGCTATTGCGTAAAACTCAGTCTTATGGTATAGCCACACTTAGGAACTATGGCCCTAAATGTCTGCAATCAATATACTGTAATGAGAATAAGCTGTCCTGTACCACCACTGACTTATAAATCTGAAATATGGTCTTGTGTCCATACTGCCACAATTTGAGGACTTTGAAAGTTTGTGAATTTGAAATAAACACTACTCTAATGATGTCACGTTCATGCCATTAAAATATTCACTATTTTAATAATACAGCACACAAGGGGTTAACAGGAGATTTTAAAATAAAAAATTGTGTTTCTGTGAGGTGATTTAAGAATGAACCTGGTCTATTCTGTATTGAGGTAATTAAGCAATAAAAGGGATAGTGAACAGGAGTGGATAAACAGGCATCACTAAATGGCCAGGCCTGAGCTCAAAGGATCGTAAAACTTTATTGCATCTCCTGGGCCAAGGTGACAAAGTTCATTTTGTATTTGCCTTACAGATTTACAAAATGCAACATAATTCACATATGATGTGCCTCCCAAGAACAAGGAATATACATTTCTTACTAATAAGGGCAGATGTTTAATTTGATACCAAAAATGACAAATTGCCCAAGCTGCATATGTAAGATATCCGTTTGACCCTCAAAGATTAAAATTAGCCTATCAAAATAGATGTCTAAAAGTTTATTTTAATAATCATAAAGCAATAATGTGCGTCACATTCTACAAGTTACCGGGAAAGAGAGTTGTATGTATTATGTATGTATGTATGTCTTTATTTATATAGCGCCATTAATGTACATAGCACTTCACAGCAGTAATACATGTGACAATCATATAAATAACAAATAACTACAAATAACAAGTCATGGGAATAAGTGCAACAAACATAAAAGTAACATTGTGGAAGAGGAGTCCCTGCTCTGAAGAGCTTGCAATCTAATTGGTAGGGAGAACATACAGATTACCGGCAGGGGGTGCGGGGTTTACAGAGGCCCCGCGCGCTTCCCGAAGGCACTTACATGAAGTGCTGAGGGAACTGCAGGGCCTCTGTAAACAATACTTACCTTGATTCAGCCGGCATCTGGAGACGCGTTGCCATGGCAATGCGGCGTCAAATGATGCCGCGGGGTCATGTGATTTCACGTTGCTATGGCAACGTGACGTCATGATGCCCAGACGCCGGGAATCAAGGAGGGAGGGGGCACGCGGAGAGGAGGACATCTGGCAGGGGGACGCAGGGAAAAAAGTTTGGGCCCCCCTGGGCTAAGGCGTACCCCTATTTCCCTGTCTCTAGCCGTGCACCAATTGTATCTTGTGCCTGCCTGGTCACATGATCTTCCACACACAACTTTGAATCTTGGGTACTCTTCTGCAGCACCAACAGTGATTTAGTGAACCCCGGGCCGAATCTTTGCAGATCGATCACAGGAGAACAGATCGATCGGCAACTTAGATAATCACTTGTCAGTGTACAGATTGTATTGATGCACATATAGAATGGATTTTTTTTTCCTACCAACCAATTAGATTGTAAGCTCTTCAGAGCAGGGACTCCTATCCTAAATGTTACTTTTATGTCTGAAGCACTTCTCCCCTTTGTGTTATTTATATTGTTATTTAAACGTAGCCCTGTTTCCCCTAGAACACAGGAAGACTACTAATGCTGTGTGTAACCTGTTTTCTGGCAGGGCCTGAGCCTCTGGCACGGAGAGCCTGGGGCGGTATATATAAGTATTACTTCTTACCAGATGCAGCGCCTCCACCTGTAAGGGATCCCATCAGAGTGGGAGTTGTTCCTCACAGGACACCAATATAATAATATACACACTGAATGTACAATAACAAATACCTTTACTAAAAATATATGCAGAGATCTTGTATGCGTACACATCACATACTCCTTCCCACTAGGGATACAACTATCCAAAGCGTCTCGCAGGACGCAACCCTCCACCGTGTTTCCCACACCGTGTCCAATGTCCCACACCCAAACCCCAGTGTTTGGTGACCGCGCGGCCACTGAGGAGAGAAAGTATAGTTGGTGCACTTGGTGTATGTGATTACCTGCAGCGCTCCTGCGCTCGGGCCAGCAGAAAGATCCGTCGACACGCGATACCTTCCGCGACGTCCTTACAGGCTATCCCACCCGGATAGTTATGACTGTCTCTGAAGAGGCCTGGTCCCAAACCTCTCTTAGGAAATAAAGCGTCCGCGACTTTGCACACTAATGGGGCAGGTTCCTATTCTAGGGCCTGTCCCTACAGCAACCACAAGCTGTATGTGACTCAGGGCCTAGGAGGGTCTCTGGCCTAGTGTAGAGGCTACTTGCCTCTCTACACACTCCGCTCCTACCTCCTCCCCTTCCTGGTCTTGACTGACTAACGTGCTCCCCTGCGCAACCTCCTATCTCTTTCCTGCAAGGATCCTAGTGCCCTATTGGCTCCCTGGCATCAGGTGGTCTCTCCTGGCACTCATGGGACTTGTAGACCCCTCCTCTAGCCCTCTCCTCATTGGTCCGGGCTTTTCGGGCTCCCGCAATGCTTCCTGCGCATGCACTAGCCATCCAAAGGCGCCGTCGCCTATCATACCCAATGCGCATGCGCGAACCTTAAAATGGCGGCGCCCTGGTTGCTGCAGAGCCCCCTAGGTACCGGAGCACTCCCTGCCTAGCTCTCCCACTGCAGCGGAGGCAAGGACAAACCTGGGGGACCTGGCTACATCTATGATTGTCACGTACTGTACATTAATGGCGCTATATAAAAGATATACATATAGAGCTGTATTTATGCCAAATATACACTTGGATTTTTTGATTTTCTACTTCAAACCCTCTCTGATGGACCCGATATTATGTGGTAATGTATGTAGGTTGTGATGTTTTACCCTATTTTATGAACAATCTGCATTTCTATATTGTGTGTGCTTGTTGCAACATTATTTTCAGTAACCAAGCATTGTACTATTTTTGTATATTAAACCTAAAATGTAATAAGTATTGTCTTTGGGCTCTAACACCTTTTGAAGAGTAACTGCAATTTAGGACACATTTTGCAACATTGGGTTTTGTGTTAATTACATATATTTCGTAGTAAACCGGGACCAAGAACTCTGCAGGCAATACCTGAAGTTATTCTTGGTGGTGGCAGCGTATTGAGGTGTGGTGTGACTGTTTAGGGGGCGTTATTGCTCCTTTAAGGAACCCTTTGGGAAGATAAGATTGTCCGCTAGATAGCTGGATGTATTAACCCTTGTCGCGTACACAAGTCACATTTAACGCCTCAGCATTTTGTCATCGATAACGTAGAAATGAACGGGAGATGGCTTGCCGAGCTAAAGCTTTGTATTATGTGACAGACAAAAAACAAAAAAAACTTGCTACTGGATTCAGTAGAGAGCACATTTGGTTTTACACATACAATCAGCAGCCATGTGAACTGTAATTGAATGTGCAGTAACACTTATTTTCTTTAGATCATCTAGTCATGAAATGGTTATGTGCCAAGCTCAATTTTGCACTAAATTGATTCTGAAATGCATATTTAATCAATGTATCAATTAGCAGATGTGGACAAAAATAGGATGTGTACCGTAGTGAGCCACTGTTTTAAGTGATGGTGGGTGAAAGGGGCATTCTGGAATACCACACCCTTCCCCCTCAACAGCTGTGTGTCACAGTATATCTGTGACACACATATACGCTCACACAGTGTTACACAAACACAGGGTCTCTCAATCACAAACGTCTCCCCACCTATCCCCCTGGGGTCACTATCCACAGGAGCACTTTGTTGCCTCATCCCCCTCTCACAAGGTAACTGTGTGCGGCCTGCATCAGCGCTCCCAGTCATGACTAAACACACTGTTTGTTCCCAGTCTCAGTGAGGACCAGTCCGTCACAACTGCCAGGATGCCAGCACAGAACAGTTAGGCGCCCGGTATACCAGGCATCCAGGATTTTTTTCATCCCCGAATCAGAATCAATGTATTTTTTTCTTTTTGCGCCTCTAATGCTCCCCCAGTCTGCCGACTGAGGAGATGTTTGTAGGAGACAAAGAAAGGGAGGGGTTAACATGTAATAATGGGATATTTAAATGATGAGTGTTTCACTTTTTCCTGTGGAAAATTCTGTGGTAGTGTAAACCTTCCTGGCAAAATAGACAAACATCAGATTTCAGAACGTTTGTTACAAGTCATGAAACTGTAGAGGAAAATAGAAATGTAATGAGCATCCAGACACTTCCCAAGAGCTTGATGCTTTATGGCTTACTCCATATGCGGTGATGGAGTGTTCCCTTGCTAAGGAAGATTTAGGCTCCATTTATATGGGTTACATTATATTATACAAAAAAATAGATATTTTTAAATCTTACCAACAGGAGATTTGATAAAAGCTATAAAATATGAACAAAATAAAATGCTTAGTACTGCCTTCGTTTTTTTTTTTCAATTCCTCTCTATGAAGCCTGTACACAAAAAAAAATTATATAAAAAGCTTACCACATTATTTTAATAAATACATTTCCATCAAACAGTTGAAGCTTTGTAGGAAATCAGAACCATTTTTTTTACACGTTTAATCAGCAAGTGATAATCCATTACAGCACAAAACAGATTACGACTGTTCGAAATTGCTGGCAGTGCTTTCACCCCCACCCCTCAAATCATCCAGTAACAGTGGCTACTGCCGGAGAGCTGTCATCTCTAATAGAGCTTGCATGGGTCACAGATCCTTCTGACAGTGCATGCAACTCAGCAGCATTGGTCAGCCCTGGCTTGTATCAGGGGAAATTAAGCTCCACTACCATTATGAAGGACCTCTGGGGGGAAGATCTCTCAGCCTGTAGCAGATGGGTAAAATGTGTCTTGATGGGCTACATCGACATCGACAGGTAAAAATGCTCACATATGTGGATGAACTAATCAGATTAACCCCTTTAGTTAAAAAGGAAAAGGGATTATTCAACATAATGTGACTGCCACTGTCAATCTAAAAAGAACAACAACAGGTTAAGCAACACGGATTAAACTTGTTTGCTCTTCTGCTTTGGAAATAACTGGTTCACAGTTTACATATATATTAAACCAAGCAGACATCGGGAGAAGTGATTAAAAGATGGATAACAATTAAAGGAAATATTTAATTTGCTCCTGCCACAGCTCTCTGCTACTATCCCATCAAACCTCAACCATGGCACACAAGCAAAACACAATACCTCTAGAGAAGCTACCCCAGTTCTGAATCGCAACGGAGGAAATCCCACTCTTCAGCAAATTTCCCACACTACCAATTTAATCTTTGTGCTCATAATGCTACCTGATCACTTTCTAAACAAAAATGACTTCTGCTCCCTCATATCTACCATGTTCTCCAATCCACAATGCCCGTTTTCCACTTACAACTCTCTCCTTTGCCCACCCATGCAAGTTTCCACTACTTCCCCTTACGGCTCAAGACCTTGCTAAATCACTTTAGAGACTAAGTTGATGCTCCTCAACATGACATAGCACTTTGTTCAACCCCATCTACACAAAACTTAGTTTTTCCACACATGGCTTCTCCATTTTCGCTTCATTTTTGTTAAATAAAATCATGACACGGTGTAATATGTCATGTGTTGTTGTTCATCTAAGGTTGTATTTACCTAATTTTAAGACCTGCTAAGGAACAGATGATTGTTATTATGTCCTGATATGTAAAACCATAGAATTCGAAGAGGGTGTACTTTCTTTTTCACACCACTGTAGATGTCATGACACAAAACAAGTGGTAAGGTGCAAGGAGGCATTGTCTAGACCAGGGGTGGCCATCTACAGTCCTCAAGGGCCACCAACAGGTCAGGTTTGAAAGATATCCTTGCTTCAGGACAGGTGGCTCAGTCATTGACTGCAACCAGTCACTACTCCAAAATAATAAAAAGAAGGTGAAATTAAAGTCTGAAGCAAGATAACACACCTAAACCTATTTACAGGCATAAATGAGAACTCCACTTAGAACTCTGAAGAACTTCCTCTACAATAAGGGTGTGGCTATTTATATCATTTAGTCTGCAGGATGACATCACTCGTGATAATATAAAAGAGGGACAGAACCTGATAAGCCCATCAGTTTAACTCCTTATACCAATTAACCCTTCAACCAATTAGTAGCCAACCAAGAGGGGGCTACACACCCATCAGTTTAACTCCTTATACCAATTAACCCTTCAACCAATTAGTAGCCAACCAAGAGGGGGCTACACACCCCAAAACGGAATTGAGCACTCCTTAGCAAAAATATCTAGTGAGCGAGTATAGTGTGTGCACTGATCATGAAGAACAATTATTGTCCTGGAACCAGATGGTATGTTTTCCCTGTTCTGAGACTGCAAGCACTCCCTAGTGTAAATTGCATATTGTTGCTTCCCCGGTGGATTCCCAGCCTGTTGCCTTGGCAACCCCCCTCTGCTTAAACTTCATAAGGTTTGGCTTTCCTCCCCTGCTAGTTGGTATAGTCCATTGCTTGTTCCTGCTTGGACAGGAAAGCTGGCTTCCTTTTGAAACCAGCAGCCTTCAGAACCAGTCTGTTAACCCATCTCCTGGTAGAAATCATCATAATTTACCTTTCCCTCACTTTTTCCACCTATCCAAGTTCCCTTCCTTTGTTATTGTTGCCTTTCAAGTAAAAGAAGGTCTCTGTGTGCATCTATGGTGAGTGAACTACCTGCCTCTACCACTGGCCAGTGTGCATGAGTCAGACTAATTATACATACATACAAAACTTGTATAAAGAACACAGAACATATTATTTTGAACATAGTGACTTGTATTGTGGTCCAGAAATTATATCAATGGTCATCAGGGTAGCGTGACTACTACTTCATTACAACCCTGAGGAATATCCCATAGCGGACAGAAAGTTGGAATCATTCCTGGACCACAATATAAGTGTAACCCCGTGTGATGCAATCCACACACTTGCGCAACCCTGACAGGTGCCTCTCCAACGCGGACAGGTGACTGCTAATGGACATGATAGCAGCCAATGATAACGTCTGTAGAAGAGGTGGGACTAAGAGGGACAGGAGCTTTTTAAAAGGGGGTTGGCCATGATGAGATCAGATCTGTGCGAACCCGAGTGCCATCAGGTTCATCCGAGGTTTGCAGAGTACGCACAAGTACACGTGGCAGTAGGATGAGTGGATTCCAGTCAGGGCGTGTCCTGGTGTTTGAGCGCCATTGGAGGGGACCCTCAACGGCTACAAAGCACAGCGCTACCAAAGGACACTTTTCGAAGCACAGGCCTGCTACAATTCGTTCACAACAAGCTCCCACAGAGTGCCGGCACAGTCACAAAGCCAACATACCCAGGATTGGGTGGCTCAGTAACTACTGACACACACCTGCACAGCATTACTAGTGAACATGATTGTATTTTAGTGTACATGTATGTGTAGGGGTCCTCTGCCAATGACCACCAGTTACCAAGGTTGACCCAGGGGATAGATAAATCCTTTGTAACACTCAAATCCTTTGTTCTCATCTGTCGTTGTCTGACCTAAGGCCCCGCGTGGCATCTTATATATTCATATTGACGCAGGTCCCCACCTCAGCAATAATTGTAAGACTGAGGGCAGTAAAGAGGGGTTACACACGTCAATTTATTTTTATGTCAGCAGAAGGTTAGTGTGTGCTCTGTTCCCACTATGATGGGCTTAACTTCTGCTTCGCTTGGGTGCTCCAATTTATACATTTTTGAATACAAACACGGGATAAACAAGGCACTACTCAAGACTTCTTACAAAGGACAGCTATAATTTGGGATTTAAATAATCAAGATGATGCGGTGTAACAGCTTGACCTTTATCAAGACAAACATAACGTGACAAATAACCTCCCACTCACCAATAAACATTGCGCAGCAACCCAACCGGTATGCAGTATACAAGTGTATAGTGTTAACAAGTGGAACACTCCAATATGGGCAGATATTTTCAATGCAGAGAGATTGGAGTATAAGAACTAGTGTGAAAACCAAACAAAAAGTGTGTGTATGTGAATAACCCACATATTAAAACTGAATAAGTTACTAAATGTGTGATTTAATGAAAAAATAAATGTGATTCTGCGTAATAAGGTGTAAATATAATGTGCCTCATATATTAAACCAATTTCAGACACCTACCACCATAAACCCACAATGATTGTACAGTTAAAATCCACTTCTCAAAAAAAATAAAAAATTGCTCTAAGATTATATAGAGTACCAAGACATGATCTTTAAAAACATTAGATCTTAACCAATATTAATGCAAATCATATTACCACCTTATTTTGTGTTATCCAATATAACCTATGCTGAAAAAAATAATAATCTAACAATAGTAAAAATCCATGCTGATAATAAAGATTTGACAAGACACTAAAGATCATCTTACCAATATTACAAAAACCAACCCTTGTTTAACACTACCTTAAAAAAAATGTCACATATTTGAAATTTTGTCTCCAGCCATATTATTGTTATGTATAACTACGGAGAGTGCTTTGCAGTCATCAAGACAGGACATACCATCTTTACGTATTGTATTAATCCACAAAAAGTAGGACATCAAGCAGTAAGAAAATACAAATAAGAATATATATACACACACACACACACACACACACACACACAAACAGCTGCATCAAGTATTTACAAGATATGGTTGAGAAAAGCATTTTAATAAAATGTTGCTGACTCAAGTGGCTACCTGTAATTGCACAGCTTGGATGGCGCAGCTCACCGATGCACAGCACAGCTAGAATTGTAAGCTCGGTAATAAACACAGGAGCAATTCCAATGAGAAATCTCCACTAGCTAAACATATCGATTTCAACCTGTAATTTCATTCACTATCTAGCGCATTGGCACTCATCAATATTTGTGCTATTATGTAAGCTATCGTCTGAAGTAAGGGTTGAGAACAGATTACAAATACATTTGTGTATTACAAGTAAATCAGGTAAGCACAAAGAATACGTAAAACATGTGTAGCCCTGGTAAGAAATAGGGCTATATGTCTTTCCTCCTACTGGTATAAGCCCTGGTAAGGGCAAGCTGCCAGTAGTTATCATGGGTTTCCCCCACATCAAGCCCTGCTCTGAGTGGTGGAAGTAGGTCACCTGACCCTGTGTGGAAGGCATAGACACAGGGGCGGTACCTGCTGATGTCATGAAGGGGAGGGCTGTCTCTATTTAGTGTGTGCCTGTTCCTGTCAGTGACAGTTCAGTCCAGTCCAGTCTGGAGTTAGTGTTGGAGTGTCTGACTGGACAGTCAGAGTATGTGAGCTAGCTAGGCTCCTGAGGAGTAGGGCTTGTGAGCTATAGGTAGACCAATTCCTCTCACCCTGTTTAGGGGGTGAGGAAAGAGGTAGCCCCACCCTGAGTGCCCGTGGCTTGGGGTGGAGGCAGGGAGAAGAGATACCATCCTGAGGGAGAGCAGTCTGGAGGAGGGGGACAAGCTGTACCTGACTGTGATCCTGCTGCCATTCCTGCACTGAATAAAGAGCTGCATCTGATTTTACATAAAGACTGTCTGAGACTGGAATCTCTCGTCCCTGAGAGGGGGACTCTCTGTAAGGGTTCCACCCCATATCCCTGGGGCTTAACAGAGATGGAGGCGTTGCACCACTGAGTAAAGAACGGAGGCATTCACCCAGAAACCTGGTCCTGTCACCCCCATTCCATCGCGGGAGACTCAGGCCCTTCTGTTACCTACAGGTATGCACCACCCACAGACACGTAGCCAGACCCTAGTACAGAGGGGGGGGGGGGCAATCTGCGATTGGCCCCGGGAAGAGGGGCTACACATGTTTGTTTAAAGAGGCCATTCAAATAATTGGAAATGCAATCAAATGAAAGCAATCATACTTTTAATTTCTATTGCATTCTTTAAGATGTTGAAACATTTTTTTTCTAATTGAGGCCCAATAGACGAATTATAAATAAATAGTCAAGACCAAAGCATATATAATACAGACTGATTTTATTAAGTCAATTACAGGTTTATACTTTACTCCAGATGAATTTACAAAGCTAGCAATAAATGGCAATTTGTAATATCACATAAAAAAAAAAAAAAAAAGGTACATATGTACTTACTATAAAACTGAAAAGGTCAATTTAAGTATATGTAGCCCTGGTAAGAAATGGGGCTATAGTTCTATCCTCCTCCTGGTATAATCCCTGGTAAGGGCAGGTTGCCAGGAGTTATCATGGGTTTCCCCCACTTCAAGCACTGGCCCTGAGTGGTGGAGGTAGGTCACCTGACCCTGTGTCAAAGCAAGAGACACAGGGGCGGTGCCTGCTGAGATCATAAAAGAGCAGTGCATTTCCTATTTAGTGTGTGTTCTGTTAGTCTGACAGTAGTGATAGTGTGTTAGTGAGGAGAGGAGTGATCAGCTCATGAGTAGTGCTGATATAGCTATAGTTATAGGTGGACCAAGTATCTCCTCACCCTGCTTAGGGGGCGAGGGAAGAGCTAGCCCCACTCTGGATACCTGTAGGGTCCAGAGTGGCGGCAGGGACCATCACAAGGGCGAACCGTTAGTGGACTGTGCATCAACTGTACCTGTCGGCTGCTGCTGCCCAAGAGAATAAAGAGACTGCTGCTTTTAAAGATAATCCTTGTGTGAGACTGTAATCTCTCTATCCCTGGGAGGGGGATTTCTGTGGTAGGGATTCCACCCCGCATCCCTGGGGCTTACTACAGATGGAGGCGCTGCACCATTGAACGAGAACGAAGGCATTCACCCCAGTAACCTGTTCCTGTTGTCCCCCATGTCATCGCAGGAGACTCAGGCACTCCTGTTGCCAGCAGGTATGCACCACACAGAGACATCTAGCCAGACCCCAGAACACCTTAGGGGACCTGATCTACGATAATAGGGGGGGGGGGGTGGAGTATGTGCTAGATATATAATCAGAATGAACGTCTATAGATTTTGGATCACCGTCTAGATTGATTTTTTGGGGGTGTGGGGGTACCCAAAGCAAACCAAATGTTGACCAACTGCTAAACAATCAAAGAAAACCAATTCAAATAATATTACAGGCATAACAAGACTAACAAAGCAAAAAAAACTATTATGATATCAAATAAAAGTACACCACTGATGTCTGAATATAAACTCCTCCCCCCAAATATTATTTTAAAATTATAACTTTGACTAAAGAATTAAAAAAGCATAAAAACACATTTTGACAGAATACTACATCCACAAGCTATAAGTACACTTTTGGGAATTACTTTAAATCGCTCATCGAGTTTCAGCCTCTGTAGTTTCCTCCTCTTCCCAGCAAATCCCAACTCTATCACAAAATGGGACATTTGGTCAAGACTGTCTCTTATGCCACGAAATCTCCGCTGACGTTCGGCCGCCGCCACTCCACCACTTATCCAAGTTGAGTTAGCTTAAGGGTTAATTTAGTGGCTAGGGCAAGGGATTTAAACTTTTTAGGGCAGGGGGATTAGGGTAAGAGGTTAGGGTCAGTTCAGAAGATGCAGGACATCCCCACCAACAAGACGAGAGTTTATTATGCAGATAAAAAGTTCCCTCCATCCAGAAGTACAGATGGCTGTCTCAGTATTCAGTCAGGACCTTGCAGGTTTGGGAAAGAGAACAGATGGGCTGGAAATGATGATCAACGACATGTTCTAGTCCCAGGAGACAGTGGATCAAGATATCTCCCAAATGCACTAGCAGGTCCGATTGCTAAAGGAGGCAGCAGAGGACTCCGAGAACAGAAATCAATGCAATCATTTTGAGAATATAAAAAGGTGTTCCCGAAGATGTCTGAACAGAGAAGACTACCCTGCCCGTCTGTTTTCTTCCTTGGTCCAGGGAATCGCCATACAACAGCTGCAGCTAGACAGAACCTTAGTTGCCAAAAGCAACTGGAGGCTGGCAAGTCGTGAGACATTGTAACCGGTTTTGTATTCCTCAAGGCGAAAGAGACTATCTTGGTGGCAGCAAGGAAATCCCAACCAGGAGATGGATATGGATTTTCTGATCACTCCAGACTCTGGACTCGTTGATCGCCCAGGAGAGAATGCGAGACTACCGACATGGACTAGTACTGACTACCGGCCCTTGTCAGTTTGGATCAGTTATAGAGATGCTCTTCAAAGAGATAGCTACTATTTTGCCCATGTTTATGCCACATTGTGTTCTCCTATCCCCCATGCAATTAACTTAGACTCTGCTTTCAGTATATTGAGCTCAGACTCCAGCACTGCATGAGCCCATACCACTAATCATCTACTCCCTAAAAACGGGAACACACATAGTTCTAGTCATGCCACAGTGAACGGTATCTACTGCTTGGTCGCAATCAAACTAACACACACACACACACACACACACACACACACACACACACACACACTACTAGCGCTAGTGTGTGTATGTGAAATTTTGTGGTAGATATAATATAAATAAATGTTCATGATAAAGTGTAGTGTAAAAATACTAATAACACTAAAGTGAAAAATATATCAAACCAATCTCAACAATAATGATGATGATGATGATGATGATGATGATGATGATGATGATGATTAAATGTCCAGTTAAGGGAACAGTCCATATGGACTAGTCAAAAGCTTCTTTGGTGACCTAACCGGATCACAGAAATGTCTACAAAAAAAAAAAAAAAGGAAGAAGCGCTTGTTCCATAGCGTGATACTGTATAAAAAGGTATTTATTTAAACTTAGAGTATTATTTATCCTAGCGAGGACAGGGTTGGGTTTTTTCAAGATGCCACCACGGTGCACCTGGTGGCCGCCAGGATGTGAGAGATAAGGTTATGGCTATTATATGACATTTTGTATTGGCCTGTTCAGGAGAGCCAAACCAGGGATCTGCTCTGATTTCTGTATCCAAGATCCCATTTATTTATCCTTTTTATTAGACTGAACACTTCAGACAATAAACAGCTATTAATGGCAGCTCCACCACATTTTGGGTTTGTTTAACATTTTTTTTTTATCCTGTAGGGTGTCAGGTACCAGCGGTGTAGCCCTTTATAGCTATTTTCTTTAGTGGCTCTGATGATGGAGACTGATGCAGCTGCTCTCAGGAGATCTTCCCAGACTGAAGGGTGAGGGCCACCACGGTGCACCTGGTGGCCGCCAGGGTGAGGGCCTCACCTACTTCAGATTTCTAACAATTGATGTAACTCATGCCTCTTATGACAACAGGGTGGGGTAAGGGATTGGTACAATGCAGAAATAATTCCTTTATGCAACAGTGAGGACAGGCATATTGAGTGTTGTCACTGATATCTTATTCCACTTTGCCAATGAGATAAAATGTCTGATCTGTATATACAGGAACAGTTCTGGGTTGGGGGATCTGATAAACCTTTTTAAGATGTGTAAAGTATTTAATCTTGGAATCAGTGAGTAGATATCTAACTCGTGAGGTCCCTTATATATCAGTTACAATTTGTCTCTCGAAGCCTGGTTTAAATAGTGGGCTATGTAATAATTGTAGAATGTTGAAGTTGAAGGGTGTCAGTCGCTTTCCAAAAGCAACCCGACCCATAAATTGGAGACAATGCCGTGTGGTGCCTTTTGATTGTTCTGATTCACAATAATTCTACAAATAATCTCCACCCACCTGATAGAGCAGGGCAGCACAATCTTTTTCTCTTGTGCGCCCTGCCGGCTGTCCCCCGCTCCACGCGCCCCCACCCCTTATCTTGGTTCTGGCATTCTGACGTCACGTTTCCATAACAACGACATCATTTGACACTGTGTTGCTATGGTGACGCGTCTCCAGAAACAGTCTGAACCAAGTGAAGTTTACAGAGACCTTCAAGTGCCTTCGGGAAGCGCGCAGGGCCTCTGTAAACCCTGCGCCCCCGCAGATAATCTCTTGCATCCCCCAGTTTACGCATCCCTGAGATAGAGTACTGCTAACTGAACTGATCGTAAGCGTTAAATGTGTGAGACTGCTAAGCCACCTTGCAATTTAGATGTCATCAACACATTGAGACCAATACAGGATTTTATTTTAAATTCCAAATGGAGTGGTATATTTTTGTAGGTCATCAATGTTTTCACTTGGCTGGGATTGGGAGGGCTCTGAAAAGATATAGAATCTTGGGTAAATGGTTCATTTTGACTGTGATGATCCTACCCAGCCAGGCTATTGAGTATCTAGACCAGGTTTCCAGGTCCTTTTAGCCTGATAACAGGTGTGAAACATATTTGATTTTAAATGCCCAGGTACATCAAACATTCTTTCTGCCAAGTGAAATAACAATTGAGATTAAGAAGTGTGGTTAGTTCCTGAGGCAGATTTATATTGAGGGCTCTTGACTTGCTGTTAACATTAGAGCCTGAGATTTTCTCAAATATATTGTGTATTAAACCAGTTGGGTAGGGATGTCATTACCTTGGTTATTAGCAGTGTGTTGTCGGCAACCTGACCGATCTTGTATTCCTGAGGATCTAGCTTTATTCCAGAAATGTTGTGGTCTCTGCGTATGTTTATTGCGAGAGCAAATAAGAGGTGAAAAGGGGCAACCTTGTCTGGTGCCATTCTTTATTGGTAGAGTTTAAGGGTAGCCTGCATTGCAGAAATTGCTTTCTCTATATCCAGTGTCAGTAACATTGTTGGTATGTTTAATGTGTTTGCCATGTGGATCAAGTTGGTCACTCTACAGATGTTAACAAAACACACAAAACCTCAGCAAGCTCTTTTTGGGAACCACTGAGCCACAAAATATAAGTGTCAAAAAGGAGAGCTATTGAACGTGGCATATGTATACAACAGACGACAGAGAAGCCCAATGCTACATCCAACATGTTGCACTCTACAGATGTTGTCAGCATCTTGGTCTGTTTAGTATGAACCCCATTTGGTCTGGATAGACTAAGTAGGAAAATAAATATAGGTTTATGGCCAGGATTTTAGCTAAAATGTTCACATCTGTGTTCAGAAGTGATATTGGTCTATACTTATGGCGGTGCTCAGCTCTTTCCTGGTTTTGTGTATCAAGGAGATAGTGGTCTGCAGCATTTCTTCTGGAATTTCTCTATGGTCTAGGAAACTGTTGCGTTTAGTTAGATGTGGGATTAGTTGGTTAGCACATTTGGGTCTGTAGCTTTGGATGGCTTTAGAGATTTCAAAACAAGGGACTGCTGAGTATTTCTAGTTCTGTTGGGGTTATATGTGGTATAATATAGTCCTTTAAGAACTGGCATTTCATCTCATTCAGGTTCTTCTAACCATCATACAAGTCTGTATAATATTTACAGAACACAGTGGCAATAGTCTAAGGTTTGTGTGTGAGGTCGTCATTTTTAAGTCTTAGGGCTAGGATGTGTTGGCCACTTTGTTTAGCCGTCAATTTTCGGGCCAGCATTGTGTCAGGTTTGATTCCTTCTGGTAGAAGAATTGTCCAGTACATGCAAGAAATGTTTGTGCCTGGTCAGACAGGAGGAGATTCAGTTCATTTCAAGACTGTTAACCTCAGGCTATCCCATTGTGTGATATACAACACTTTGCATGTGTGTCTGTACTACACTTGAGTGGAATTTTTCCCTTTAATTTTAAAACGGTCATTAAAATAATCTACACCATTGAAGTTGTGTGTTGTACTTTTCTAACCCTCTACAGTCATTTCTGTTTGTTACGGTTCCTAGGGAGGCTATTTTGTAATCTTTTTAGAACAAGTGTTTTTCCTTTGAGGGGCTATCTTTATTCAAAGTTCTCCTTTTGACTGGTTTATATGCGGTCTTTATTGGTGTTAAGTTATGTGTCGATTTTGGTGTTCGTGGAAAAAAGTTTTCAATTCTTCGACAATATCGGGAACGACCAACAGAGATTTGGTATCTCAATGAATGTAGTGATTTATTCCAGGAATCAAACAAACTCTATTTGAGCATTGCCCGTCCACATAATTGGGTAAATGTTAGCACTACAAACCAGTGAGTACAAACCAGTCAGAGCATGCAAGAGTCGGTAAAGAGAGCCAATTTGTGACTGTTTTATATGGCACAAAAATTAAGGAAAGGAGGAGCACACAGGAGACTTGATTTGAGTTTTGAAAAACTTCAATAAGGTGTTCACAGCATCAGAGCTTTAGTACAGATAACGTTTCACGACTAATGTAACCCTTCCTCAGACATGCGCAGTGACTGGATCATTAACTTTATACCCCTGAGGAAGGAAGTTCTACTTCCGAAACACGTAGGGTGGGATCTGCTGGCTCTGCTGCTTGCTACTGTGACTACAGCCGACGACGGCACTACACTGTTCACTCCATCCGGAGATCGGAGCGTGACGAATTTGCCACCACCATCTGCATGCCCAGCCAGGCAAACTCTAGGCGAATCTGCGTTTGCAGTCCTTCTCATCCCCGAGCCGATCACACACACTGAGGTCTGTTTCCACGGGACCTGGAGGGGAGTTCCATCCGGAAGCGAAGCCTGGAGGGACAGCACGCCGCTGTATGGGAGAGACGCCAAGAGCCGATCAGCCTGTATGAGAGGGGATACTCTAAATATCCACTGTGCATTACCACTTTACATCTGGTAAGTGGTCATTTTAGCCTTAGCAGCAGATTCACCAGCGGACCCTTTTTCTCTCATTTTACTATGTGTATGTCCATCATTTGTTTTGAATATTAAATGTGTTATTTTTATATGAGTACCTGTTGTTTCTCTCAGCCATTTGTCTTGTTCTGTTTTTGTTATAGTTTTAATTGTACATTCATTACAATAATCATTATTATTATATGTATTGCATTTATCTAACAATATTACGTGTAACCCTGCTTCCTATCACTAGCAAGCTGTTACTATGTGCTGTGTTACTTGCTGGCTCACAGGGCCTAAGCCTCTGCCACGGAGAGCCTGGGGTGCGTACAATATATATATATATCAGGTGCAGCGCCTCCACCTGCGACAGATCCCGCCAAAGTGGGAGTTAGTCTTCGCAGGACGTAAATACAAGAATTACCCTTACACAGCCAAGTTCTAAAACCAATCTCTTTTACTGGTAGATCAAACTCACGATACATTACATGGCATGACATTCCGGTAGGCCGGTACACATTGTATAACACGCCATGGCGGACGTCAACATCCCTTGCGCATCGGCGGACGCAACAATAACTTGCGCCTCGGCAGACGGCAACAACAACTTCCCCCAATCCCGCCACCGGGTGATCCCACCCCGTGTCCAATTATGCTACTCAGTTCTCCCGCTCACAATCAGGCCTTGTGTGTGTATGGGTGACTGCGCAGCCACTATGTCCAGGGTAAATGAAAGTTACAGTTGGTGCACTTGATGAAATACCTGCCGAGCACTCCGGTGCTCGGAACAGCCACGATCTTCGAAAAGGTGTGGACAACGCTCTTTCCCTCGCTAGGGTCCGGGGCGCTCCTTCTCGGACTCGGATAGCTCCAAAGGGGGTCCGAGCACAGATCTCCCTTGTGACAGAATAGTCCCGGGCCAACTCAACAGTACAGGGGTAAAACCCTTACTAAGGCGGTCCCTAGATCAGTTTGTCTCTAAGGTGACTCAGGGCTAGCTGGGCCTGGGGCACCTGGCCTGCGCCGGGGGGGGGTACAACCTCCCCGCGCAGTATCTCTGTCTCCTCATCTCTCCACAAAGCTCTCCTACACGTGCGCGCAACCACTGCCTATATCTCCGGCAACTCCTTCGCCCATAGGCTAAACGCTCTCACCTGACCCTCCCCGTAGTGCTGCTGGGTCAAGGGACTGCTCCTCTCCCGCCAAATGTACTCTCCTCCTTCGCGGGCTTTTGCAACTACTCTTTGCAAGCGCAACCTCCCATTCCTCGAGGTGAATCAGGGGTCACGGCTACATCCTCCCCCCTGTGGATTCCAACGTCCCCGCTTGGAAAACGACAATAACACAACCATTTATATAATGAAAAACACTAATACATTGGTTCCTCTATCAACTTGTACATTTCACTGAACATGATAATCACTGATTGTACCTGGCTGCGAGCCCACTGCTGAGACTCATAATGAGGTGCCCCGAACTGATCATAAGCCAACCTCGTGGGAGGTTGGCCAGCTCTTTGGCTTCTGCGAATCGGCTCGTCCGCTACCTCTTTGGGGGAGTAGCAATTCTCATCGGGTGTTTCCAACTCGGCCCTTGAGGGGCGGGGTAGGTCTGTAAAGTCTCGTTGTGGCACAAAGCACGGGCTCTGGGGGTTTAGTGGCGGACTTGCTGGAGTCAGTGTCTCTGTCATGGGGCCAAGAGGCTCTTTGCCCGTAGCTCCTTTGGGAGATGCCCCCGCGGCCGGAAGGCCCCTTTGAGAGGTTCCTTCCTGTGTATATTCCAGACTTTCATGTCCTGATGACAGTTCCCCACTAAGGGGAGATGTAGGCCACCCTAGAACTCCTATTTGAGGAATGGGGAGCAGTTGATTTCGGTGCCACGTCTTTATCCGACCTTCCGAGTCTTTTATCCGGTAGACAGGAAGGCCAGGCATTTGAGAAACCACTTCGTATACCACTTCTCGCCAACGGTCAGCCAACTTATGCTTTCCCGGTACTCCCAGGTTGCGGAGCAGTACGGCATCACCAGTTTTAATGTCTCTATGTTTTACTTTGTGATCATAGCGCCTTTTGTTCCCTGCATTCAATTTTTCGGTGGACCTCTCGGCTTGACCGTAGGCCTTCTGTAGATTCTCTTGCAATCGTTGTACATAGCGAAAGTGGTTGGAATTGCGCACCCCATCGGTGGAGACTCTTAACTGTATATCCACTGGCAGACGGGCTTCACGGCCAAACATAAGGAAGTAGGGTGAGAACCCGGTAGATACGTGTTGGGTGCAATTATAAGCATGGACTAGAGTTTTCACATGGCGACTCCACTTAGTCTTCTCGGCACCGGTTAACGTGCCCAGCATGTCCAGCAGAGTGCGATTGAACCGTTCGGGCAAAGCATCCCCTTCCGGGTGGTAAGGAGTAGTACGGGACTTTAGCCCAACCTGAAAAATTCCATTTATGACAACCCTCGGTTGTCTGTCCTTTAACCAGTTTTCAATCCAGGTGCATATATTATTACCAAGTCCAATTTTCTTTATTTTGTACACCAACCTCTTGTGAAACCATATCAAAAGCCTTTGCAAAATCTAAGTAGACCACATCAACTGCATTACCCATATGGGGTCCAGCAATGCTGTATTAGATATTCAAGTGGGTCAAGGGTTAAACCAGGTAATGGCATGCTTTACTATCCCATTTGCAGATATGGCGGGATAAAAAAAAACCAAAACAAACAAACAAGTTTTTTTTTTAGATCGTTGACTGTTGGCATAGATATGCTTACTGCCGTTAAAACGCAACTACAGACTGATAGTCATCATCTGGTATGCCCATTAGAGTAACAAGCTGCTAAGACTATTGGCGGACGTATGCGAACTGCTGCACCAGATCTGGGTTAGAGATGTATGAAAACTGCTGCTAAGATAACCACAGACCTAAAAACATTAACGGTTATACTGCGTAGATTGGAATGCTGTTTACACTGTTGGCAGACTTATGCGGTCTGTTGCATGAAGCCTACATCGTGGCAGACTTATGTAAACTGCTGCCGTAACAGGCATACAGAATGATGGCTCCATTTGAAAAGTCTAGTAAATAAGATACTGCTTTGACCATTGTCAGACCTATGCCAACTGCTGCACGAGGCTTGGGTGGCAGATTTAGTCAAACTTCCAAATGAACCAATAGTGCAAAGAAGAGTCACTGGAACTTCTGCCTTGTATAAAACCCACGTCCGACAGAATTAAGGGAAACTGATGAGGTGTTTGAGACAGACAATTCTGAGTCCTACCGGATGGGGAAATGAGAGTAAATTCCACAAGTGTGTGCTGGTAGGAACGTAGAAGAAATAAGATGTTGGAAACCATGCTATTTGGGAGGATCTACATTATTAAAAGAGATGTTGATGCATATGTACAGTATATTGCTGCTTTTTCAACTACTATACATGTATAGGTGGCCGAGTAGGTTCTACTGGTTTATAAACCTATACAGAAAAGCTTTTCAATGTGTAACAAACATCCTTTGTTAGGCGTTTATTTACAGTCATGATTGATAAATCAGCAATAATGAAAAAAGACCTCTACATTTCAGATGATTTTTCATCCATAAGTCCTGATATATTGCAAATTATCTTAAAAGAAACGCCATTCTGTCCGCTTCTCCACCCTCAAGACTCATTAAAAAAAAAAACAGTAATTTTCCAGAATATTTCATGACAAGCTTATCACACCTCCAAAAACCACACACACACACACACACACACACACACACACGTTTGTATTGCAGTTGCTAAGATACAATTAGCCATCACTGCGACAACCGATTTAATCACAGTTGCTGCATCATAAGAGAACAGCATTTTTCAAGTGTTAAAATCTGTGCTCTGTCGGGAATGCACTCGTTATAGAGAGAAATCCTATATGATACACTGACACTTCGTCATTATGAATGACACGTTACCAACATATTAATCCCCAGCAAAAACATGTGAATGACAAAATAACTTAAAGAGACTTCTCAGGCTTTAACAATTAGCCTAAGAACTGGCTATTTTGAAATGTGGCAACTCTTTTTCCTTTCATGTTCTGTACCATTTTCTGTGGTAAATAGAACCAGGATTACAAATAAAAACAGCCTGTTATTCGGGGAGGGGATAAAGAAGGTGTAAAGGAAGCCTGGCAGAAGCAGATCCATTTCACAGTGTGTACATATTCCTAATTTTTCTGTCTGTCCCCTACTACAGGGGTACTCCACTGCAGTCCTCAACTCCTCCCCTGCCCCCCTCCCCCCAACAAGTCAGGTTTTCAGGATATCCAAGCTTCAGCACAGGTGGCACAGTCAGTCAAAGACTGTGCCACCAATTGAGCCAACTGTGCTGAAGCAGGAACTGATTGAGCCATCCGTGCTGAAGCCGAGATATCCTGGAAACCCGACCTGTTGGGGGCTTGAGGATTGGTGTTGAGCACATCTGCTTAACTACACGGCTTAGGCTGAACTTATAGTGCCGGCGACGCGGCGTCAAAACAAATGTATTTCCACCGTCGTGTGCGCTTATAGTAGAAGCGGCGCGACTGCTTGGTCGCGATCGCTGGAAGTCAAGTCAATTTGATTTTTCCAGCGACCGCAGAGTGACGTCACCGGCACTATAAGCGCAGCCTTAGAAGTCTCCACGCAAGAATTTCATTCTCACATAGCGATTCATTTTTATTCCCGCTGTATTTCGCCTCATGTTGACATTGCATATCCCACCTTAATCATTTCTGAATCTTAGCTCATAAAGCGCCAAAGACAGCCCCAAGTACTGTTTACAAATGCGTATTAAAATAAAGACCAAGACAAAAAGGTAATAAACGAATGCAATTTGCTTTCAAAGGGTAGTTTTGGGACTGCATATTCAGTTATGGAATCTAAAATTACATTGCCATTTTAAAAGGATGATGTACAGTATGCATAACTGTAAATGTATTTAAGCGCACACTATGCGTTGACATCCGAGTAACAATTTGTGTGGTGGTTGTTGTCGCTCTCTGGGCCAGCCGCCAGCATAAGAACAATGCAGGGAGTTCAAAGATTAAACTCATCGCAAGCAGAATCATGCCACAATGTAGATGCAAAACAGTATATGGGGGATATCTTTCATGTAATTTAAAGCTGCAGTTCAAGCTGCCATTTAAAAAAAAAAAAAATCCCGTTCAATATGTGCATCAATACAATCTGCACACTGACAAGTAATCAGCTAAGCTGCAGATCTATCCGTTCTCCTGTAATTAAGCGCTTTGCTCCGGGTTATTTAATTCAGCATTATGGGAAATGTAGTTCTGGAATATGATTGACTGGGCAGTTACTAGATACAAATTGGTGCACTGCTAGAGAGAGGGCAGGGCCATAGCCAGAGTCTATCAGAAGGGGAAGAGGCTGTCACTTTGGAAATGCTTCCTACATTAGAAACAAAAAAAGTCTTTAAAACATTTTTTTTTAATGCTACAAGTACTTTCTCATAGTACAGAACTAATTTATTAAAAAAAAAAACACGTAGGATATTGCTTGAACTGCTGCATTAAATAGTCTCTTACAGAGCTTTGGTACAGCCCCTGTAACTATGGTAAGGTAACCCAGTACATCTGAGAGATACACCGTATCTATGTGGGATTTATACATTGATGTAAAAAAAAAAAAGACAGACTGAAAATAATGCCACTAGTTGTATTCACATAGGATGTCTTATGTGCATACTTTCAGAGGGTTCACTTCATTAAGTAGGTTCTGGTAGCCATGTTATAACAGAAGCAATTGTGCACAAGTCAATACTTCGTTAGTAGCTCATGCATCTTTTATTTGGACTAGCAGACTACACTTTAATACAAGCTTTTGAGTGCAATGCATTCATCCTCTGGTCAAGCGCGTCTCATTTTTCACTACAATGTCCCATTTCTGTCTCAGACACCCCCCATCTGTTAAAAGCAATCCACTATGCCGAATTCCACATAAACTACCAAACCCATCACATACATTGATTCTTCCTTATACCAGAGTGGTATGAGGTTTGCATCGAAAACATTATCAGATAAACCACTTGTACAGTGCTAATGGTTAACAAGATCCTAGAAAGCAGTATTAAACTCCAGTGACTTGTAAGGAACTAACTAGAGATGGGCAAAACTGTCAAAAACCGCTTCCAAGAATTTCCCGAGCTTTCCATTGAAAATCCGTTCCGCGGGGGGGAAATTACATCCGTTGTGGATTGTTTCAGTTTCAACCCATGCGGATGAATCCAAAAAACAGTGATTGGCTCAGATGTGCAGATTCCACAAAGCGTTGGAGGATTCTAAGAGTGCAATCCACAGATTTCTGCAATCCAATGGAGGATTTTTTAAAATCTTCCAGCGAGTTGTGGAACCCGCGGATATTAATCTTACAATCCTCCATTGGATTGCAGAAATCCGCGTACTATACGCTTCGAATGTTCTAACGGATTGCAAAATCCGCGGATTGGATTGTCAGTGATAAAAAAAAAACGGACAGACGAAATCACCCTTTTTGCGGAAATCCGCAGACTAAAGGAACCGCCCGATACTACCAACAAAAGTGCCCATCTCTAGAAATAACGCTAAAATGTACATTTTGTGCAAATATTGTGTAAAGAAGAGCAAAAAAATAGTTACCCGGCAGTCAGCTATATAGAAAATCTCCTTATTTTCTCACAGATTATTAGGACTCAGACAGTGCTGATTATGGGTAAGAGTTAGGTTGGCATTTTTGGGTTAGGATTGAATTTATGTATTTGAGTTAGGTTGAACAAGTCCTTATTTACCCAGCTGCCTTTTTAAACAATGGGTGAGCAAGTCCTTTATTTACCCTGCTAGTTAAAGCTGCAGTTCAGGCAATATCCTGCATGTGTGTTTTTTTAATAAATCAGATCTGTAGTAAGAAAAAATACTTTTAGCATTTTCTGTTTCAAAGTTTTTTTGTTTTTTTAAAGACCAATTTTCTTGTATTCTATTTTAACAACCATTTGCTAAGGCACTGCCCCTTCATGTCCTGTCACAAGCCCTGGCACACCGCTTTGTGAGCCCTGCCCTCCCTCTTGCACATGTCAGTGCAGGAGTGCTCATGAATATTCATGAGCTTACACTGAGTGACAGAAACAGAGGAAATACATTCCCCATATTTAAAGATGTCGCCAAACTTTGCCGTTCAAGAGACGGAGAACGAATTGACCAGCAGCTATGCAGTTCTTTAGGTAAATAGAGATTGCCCATATGAAACTATTGAAGTAAAAAAAAAAAAAACTATACATTTTTTTTTAAAAAAAAGCCTGAACTGCAGCTTTAAATAGCCTAAATTAGAAATAGATGTAAACTAAGAACATGCTTTACATACAAGATGAACAAAAACAGAACTGAAGATAGATTAAGTTCTGACATGTTGTTATGGTAATCACTGTCCCATAAAACCAAAAGCAAGACCAGTGCAGTATCTTATTGGATAAGTAACCCAATTTCTGGTGTAGATATATATATATACATATATATATATATATACATATACATATACATACATACATACACACACACACACACACACACACACACACACACACACAAAATGCAGGTATCTAATGATAAAAGTGTAAACATATGTACGCAACATGATAGAAGGTATGAAAATGGTCCGGTCAGTGTATCATAGAAGGCAACAATGCTAAAATTGGCAGTGAGAAAGCTATAACTGTATATAATAATAAAAAAAATAATAGCATGTTCTTGTATAGCGCTGCTAGTTTTACATAGCGCTTTACAGAGACATTTTGCAAGCACAGGTCCCTGCCCCGTGGAGCTTACAATCTATTTTTTGGTGCCTGAGGCAAAGGGAGATAAAGTGACTTGCCCAAGGTCACAAAGAGCAGACACCGGGAATGTAACCAGGCTCCCCTGCTTCAAACTCAATGCCAGTCAGTCAGTGTCTTTACTCACTGAGCCACTCCTTCTCTATATGGAAGATGTTTTAATTACAGGCATTATTATGCCTTCTATTGACATGTGTCCGGCTTACTATGCACAAGATGCTCGAGTTTGCCTTTTGGTGGATGCAAGTCTATTGACAAGGCAGAAAATGATACTGACCAAGATGAAGTACCATGTGCGTGTAGTGCATATGCAGGCATTTATAGCACATAAGATATAAGCAAGCTTGTCCTTGTCAACAATCCTAATTTTTTCAGGACTTCACCGATTTTTTATTTTTTTCCCCTTCTAAGAGAAATGTCCTCCTCGCCCTTACCAAATTCATCTGCAAGACCCTGAAAGGGTTAATGTGCCTGTAAAGACTGTAGTTCATGTAGATCAGAGCTACTGTAACCTCAGTCCCCTCTATCAGCCTGATCAGCCCCTAGCTCCCTACAAGAGAGCTCCAGAGGGAGGCGGAGAGAGAGATTAGAAGGGCGGCTGTAAGGCTCAAGGAAGGGGCTAAATTCATTAAGGGGAAAGAGAGGCAAGTGCTTAACCCAGTGACTCCCAATCTGTTTAAAAGGGAGCCCCAAAATCAATTACTTTACCTGATCAGTGCACAAAGTAAGATTTGGATATTAGGCCCCTGAAAATCCCTATTGTTTTAATAAGAATTTTACGGAAAAGATTAACTCCTTTGCAGCCAGTTGCGTGGTAAATGATGCAGGGAAACCGCCTTCTTTTTTTTGGTCACCATCTCTGCCCTCCTCTGTCTGATCACTTATATGCCCTTTGCCACCCTCTGTTTCTCACAGCCCCTCCTTTCACTCTAAGCCCCCTCATTAAGTCTCATGGGCCTCCTAGGGTGTCCACAAGAAAACACTGAGAAACACTGGTTTAACCCATGGAATCCAAACGGCAAGATTACAAATAATGTCTTCTCGTGCACGTGTGAGATGTGCACGCTTTTCGGTGTTCCGTTTCTCAGCGTTCCGCTCATACGGCGCTTCACTAATGTATACCCATATTCATTAGGTTCGGCGCTTGTTCTGGTTTTCCGGCATGACGCACTCAGCAGCTGAGTATCCGGCGGTACCGAGAAGGGGGTCGCCATGACTGCGCAGGCGCAGAACAGGGACGGCACAGGTCGCACATGCGCATAACGGGGGACTGCAAGTCTGTGCATGCACAGAAGCCGAAAATCGCCGGTTCCACATTTTGGCGATTTTTGCTTTGCGGCGGCGCCAGGGAACGGAACCCACCATTCGAGCGTGGCCCGCTTAAATGTGTGGAAATATGTTCATCTGTGTGTATGTATGAGTATGTCTGAGCAGCTTAGGAACCAACATACACCCCTCCCTGATTCTTAAGGATACACCTTCCTAGCCCCCGTTCTGTGCCCCCCCCCCCCCTTTACTTTGCCCTTCACCCTATGATCACCCCCCCTTCCTCCCCCCCGCATTCTGAAAAATCAAAAGTTGACATGTAAATAGGATAATGACTCATTATCAATAATATCGCCTGGTTGCATCACAAGAGGAACAGAATCATGCAGTTTCAGGGGCTGGGGAGAGGAGGTTTCAGCTACTGTAGCTCTACCAAATGTTCACAGAGAAGTAAAAATGTGTTTCTCCTATTGGTTGACACTTTGAACCTTTAGCTAATTAGAGCATCTGGTTAATTGCTCATTTACCATTGTACAAGAATGTTGCATTGATATGAATTGATTGCGATTACCGCTTACACATTTAAAACTGTTACGAGCCACTCATACTGTATCTATATAAAAAGAGATCTAAAACCATTTTTTTCACATGGCAACAATGTATTTTAACTACTGGCGCAACCTAACAATTCTGCTTGTTTAAATGGTCATAGAAAACATGATTTCTGCAGTGTCCTCTGCAATCCCCAGCCCCGGCTCATAGAAACGGGGAATCTCACCAGTTTCTGCACTTCCAGCCACTTGGTCCAGAGCAGGAGAGGAGTCAGATCATCCGGACACCCAGGCACCTCCACTGTGAGACAGAGCGGTGTCAATGCAGCCACAATCCCCTGCAAGCCGCAGCAGCCACAATCCCCTGCAAGCCGCAGCAGCCTCCAAGAACCTCTGCAGACCCTATCAGAAAGAAGCACTACCAGGGAACACGGCAGTATCAGCTCTGTGCAGAGCACATGTGGCCAGCACACCACCTGCCCCTTCTCACTGCTCTAAAATAACGGATCCCTTCCTGTCGCTGCAAATATGCAGCATGCACACACTTACTACCCCCCTCCCCTCTTCTTTTCACATGGCAGGCTGGGAGAGGCAGAGCTCAGCTCCAAACTAATGAATATTTACACATTGAGGCGGAGCCAGACGCTGATATAAAGCTCATCAGCAGGACCTGCCTCCCTTTTGTTGGGGGAATGCTGTATGCTATGTTACATTAAGGGTTACAATAATGAAATATATGACCATGGCATACATTAAAGGTGCACGGGCAGACATTGCAGTGCTTTAAAATGTGGTTGTGCTATTTTTTATTTAAAAATATCCAAATGTTAGATGGATGGGGCAATGCTTTTTGGGACCTCATTTCAGAAAGGTCAATATAATATTCATGCTCTAAAAAAGGGAAATGCTTATGCGCTGACCCGTGCTGAGGCGCACTGCTGCTCGGCACTGAGCCCCAGCAGCCGCAATGAGAGCGGCTTTAGCAGGGGCTCGCTTACGCTTACGCAAGCGTGCAGAAGCGCAAGTCTTAGGAAAAGTTTTCATTCAAGCGCTCACGGGAGGGCAGAGCCAGTCACGTGAGCGGTTCGCCCAATGAGGGCGAACCAGCTCCGTGATGTCACAGCCCCCCCCCCCCCCCCCGACACACCCCTGGACGGCGCGCGGACCAAGGACAGGGAAAGCACCCGCTTTCCCTCAGCCTCCGCGCGCCTCAGCACGGCTGCAGTCCTATGGACGCATCCTTATGCAACATACAGTAAGGGGCAGCATTAACATTTTATACATATGTTGGGAGAAATTATTGATTTTATTACTATGCACCTAGCTACTGTAACAGTGATATTCAAATGTTGCACCTTTTCTAAGTCTTTAGCAACTATTTTCAATAGAACTGTGGAGAAATGTAGCTTGTATAACATCGTCAGGTTGGATAGAATATAAATGCTCAAATACTTGTGTAGCCCATGTCCTCCCCCCCCCCCCCCCCCCATACACAGATCGTGCCTCTAAGGTGTATTGAGGGCTGGCTACATGTGTATGGTGGTGCATACCTGCTTGGAACAGGAGGGCCTGAGTCTCCCGCGTTGGTGTGGGGGATGACAGGGCCAAGCTTCTGCGGTATATGCCTCCATTCTTTAGTGGTTGTGGTGCAGCGCCTCCATTCTCTGGCGAAACCTAGGGGATAGGTTGGAATCTTCCCAGAGAAAGCCCTGGTCCCAGGGCGAGAGATTCCAATCTCACACAGTCTTATATAAAACAGCAATGTCTTTATTGTCTTTTCTCAGTGATGCACACACAGCAGCAGTTCATGGGCAGTATTTGTCACGGCACTACACAGGTATCTGACCTCCTCTCCTCTTCCTCCAGGATTTGTACCCTTGCAGAATGGCTGTAACGGGGCCTCAATACCCCTACCTCCACCCGAGGGTAGGCCTTCTGGGTGAGGCTAGATCTCCCCCATCACCCCCTTAGCAGGGTGAGGGGCATTGGTCCACTATAGCTGTATCAGCTCTACTCAGATGGGTTCTGAGTTCTTCTCTCCTGTCTCCTTCAACTTCACTCAGCTCTCTCTCTCTGAACTGGGCAGCTCACATACTCCTCTCATCAGCTCCCAGGACAGACTGGACTATCTGTCACATTCTCCTGCTCCCAGGCAGAACTCTCAGACTGAACCCTCCAACAGACTCTCACAGAACTCAACAGCAACTGACTCAGAACTGACATCCACAGACTGACAGCAACTGAACACAGACACATACAGGAGCAGCCCACTAAATAGATATAGCCCTGCCCCTTATGATGTCAGCAGGACCTCCCCTCTGTCTCAGGCCTGCCACAGAGTCAGGGGCCTACCTCTATCACTCAAGGCAGGGCTTGGTGGGGGGAAAACCCATGATTACTACTGGCGCCTGCCCTTACCAGGGCTTACTCCAGTAGGAGAAGGATTGGTAGCCCACTATTTCTTACAGGGGCTACACTTGATTTTGCCTTTTTGAATGTAATTCCTCTAAATGTAACCCGAATCGTTTAGTCTCAACATTTCAGATTTACTGAAGTGTATTCCATATCCAGAGAAGGATCCAAACCTCTCTATAGATGTTGCAGATTATAGGTATAGAAGTATTCGCCTGGCATACAAATAGTAGCATGTCATCTGCAAAGGATCCATTTTCAACTTTTGAGTCCCCACCATAACTAAGTGGAAGGAAACTAGTGACCTAAGCTTAATAGCCAGTGCTTCCAAAGCTATAGTAAAAAGTAGTGGGGATAATGGAATCCTCTCCTGGTTCCTCTTTTTCCATTACAATCTGAAGATCAAAAGAACCGTATCTATGTGGGATTTATACATTGATGTAAAAAAAAAAAAGACAGACTGAAATAATGCCACTAGTTGTATTCCACATAGGATCTTATGTGCACTTTCAGACTAGAGGTTCACTTCATTAAGTAGGTTCTGGTAGCCATGTTTAGACAGCACATTGTGGCACAAGTCAATACTTCGTTATAGTCCTCATGCATCTTTATTTGGACTAGCAGACTACACTTTAATACAAGCTTTTGAGTGCAATGCATTCATCCTCTGGTCAAGCGCGTCTCATTTTTCACTACAATGTCCCATTTCTGTCTCAGACACCCCCCATCTGTTTTAAAAGCAATCCACTATGGCCGATTCCCACATAACTACCAACCCATCACAATCCATTGATTCTTCCTTATACCAGAGTGGTATGAGGTTTGCTCATCGAAAACTATCAGATAAACCACTTGTACAGTGCTAATGTTCCAAGATCCTAGAAAGCAGTATTAACTCCAGTGACTTGTAAGGAACTAACTAGAGATGCAAAACTGTCAAAAAACCGCTTCCAGATTTCCCGAGCTTTCCATTGAAAATCCGTTCCGCGGGGGGGAAATTACATCCGTTTGGATTTGTTTCAGTTTCACAACCCATGCGGATGAATCCAAAAACAATGATTGGCTCAGATGTGCAGATTCCACAAAGCGTTGGAGGATTCTAATAGTGCAATCCACAGATTTTCTGCAATCCAATGGAGGATTTTTTTTAAAATCTTCCAGCGAGTTGTGGAACCCAGCGGATATTAATCTTACAATCCTCCATTGAATTGCAGAAATCCGCGTACTATATACCTTCGAATTTGTCTAAACGATTGCAAAATCCGCGATTGGGATTGTCAGTGATAAAAAAAAAACGGACAGACGAAATCACCCTTTTGCGAAATCCGCAGACTAAAGAACCGCCCGATACTACCAACAAAAGTGCCCATTCTCTAGAAATAACGCTAAAATGTACATTTTGTGCAAATATTGTGTAAAGTAGCAAAAAAATAGTTACCTACACACGGCGAGTCAGCTATATAGAATCTCCTTATTTTCTCACAGATTATTAGGACTCAGACAGTGCTGATTATGGGTAAGAGTTAGGTTGGCATTTTTGGTTGGATTAATTTTATGTATTGAGTTAGGTTGAACAAGTCCTTATTTACCAGCTGCCATTTTTAAACAATGGTTGAGCAAGTCCTTTATTACCCTGCTAGTTAAAGCTGCAGTTCAGGCAATTCCTGCATTGTGGTTTTTTTAATCAATCAGATCTGTAGTAAGAAAAAATACTTTTAGCATTTTCTGTTTCAAAGTTTTTTGTTTTTTTAAAGCACAATTTTCTTTGTATCTATTTTTAACAACCTTTTGCTAAGGCACTGCCCCTTCATGTCCTGTCACACCCTGCACACACACCGCTTTGTGAGCCCTGCCCTCCCTCTTGCAACATGTCAGTGCAGGAGTGCTCATGAATATTCATGGCTTACACTGAGTGACAGAAACAGAGGAAATCATTCCCCATATTTAAGATTTCGCCAAACTTTGCCGTTCAAGAACGGAGAACGAATTGACCAGCAGCTATGCAGTTCTTTAGGTAAATAGAGATTGCCCTATAAACTATTGAAGTAAAAAAAAAAAAACTATACATTTTTTTTTAAAAAAGCCTGAACTGCAGCTTCTAATATCCTAAATTAGAAATAGATGTAACTAAGACACATGCTTTACATACAGATGAACAAAAAACAGAACTGAGATAGATTAAGTTCTGACATGTTGTTATGGTAATCACTGTCCCATAAAACCAAAAGCAAGACCATGCAGTATCTTATTGGATAAGTAACCCAATTTCTGTGTAGAATATATATTATACAATAATAGTATTATATATATACATATACATACATACATACCCACACACACACACACACACACCCACACCACACACACACAAAATGCAGGTACTAATGATAAAAGTGTAAACTAATGTACGCAACATGATAGAAGGTATGAAAATGGTCCGGTCATGTATCATAGAAGGCAACAATGCTAAAATTGGCAGTGAGAAAGCTATAACTGTATATAATAATAAAAAAATATAATAGCATGTTCTTGTATAGACGCTGCTATTTTTACATAGCGCTTTACGAGACATTTTGCAAGCACAGGTCCGCTCCCCGTGGAGCTACAATCTATTTTTGGTGCCTGAGGCAAAGGGATAAGTGACTTGCCCAAGGTCACAAAAGCAGACACCGGGAATGTAACCAGGCTCCCCTGCTTCAAAACTCAATGCCAGTCAGTCAGTGTCTTATCTCACTGAGCCACTCCTTCTCTATATGGAAGATGTTTTAATTACAGGCATTATTATGCCTTCTATTGACATGTGTCCGGCTTACTATGCACAAGATGCTCGATTTTGCCTTTTGGTGGATGCAGTCTATTGACAAGGAAAATGATACTGACCAGATGAAGTAACCATGTGCTGTAGTGCATATGCAGGCATTTATAGCACATAAGATAATCAAGCTTGTCCTTGTCAACAATCCTAATTTTTTCAGGACTTCACCGATTTTTTATTTTTTTTTCCCTTCTAAGAGAAATGTCCTCCTCGCCCTACCAAATTCATCTGCAAGACCCCTGAAAGGGTTAATGTGCCTGTAAAGACTGTAGTCTATGTAGATCAGATGCTACTGTAACCTCATCCCCTCTATCAGCCTGATCAGCCCCTAGCTCCCTACAGAGAGCTCCAGAGGAGGCGGAGAGAGAGATTAGAAGGGCGGCTGTAAGGCTCAAGGAAGGGGCTAAATTCATTAAGGGGAAAGAGAGGCAAGTGCTTAACCCAGTGACCCCATCTGTTTAAAAGAGGGAGCCCCAAAATCAATTACTTTACCTGATCTGCACAAAGTAAGATTTGGATATTAGGCCCCTGAAAATCCCTATTGTTTTAATAAGAATTTTACGGAAAAGATTAATCCTTTGCAGCCAGTTGCGTGTAAATGATGCAGGGAAACCGCCTTCTTTTTTTGGTCACCATCTTGCCCTCCTCTGTCTGATCACTTATATGCCCTTTGCCACCCTCGTTTCTCTCACACCCACCCCTGTTCACTCTAACCCCTCTCAGTATCTCATGGGCCTCCTAGGGTGTCCCAAGAAACACTGAAAACATGGTTTAACCCATGGAATCCAAACGGCAAGATTACAAATAATGTCTTCTCGTGCACGTGTGAGATGTGCACGCTTTTCGTGTTTCCGTTTCTCAGCGTTCCGCTCATACGGCGCTTCACTAATGTAATACCCATATTCATTAGGTTCGGCGCTTGTTCTGGTTTTCCGGCATGACGCACTCAGCGCTGAGTATCTGCGGGTACCGGAAGGGGTCGCCATGACTGCGCAGGCGCAGAACAGGACGGCACAGGTCGCACATGCGCATAAACGGGGGACTGCTAAGTCTGTGCATGCCAGAAGCCGAAAACGCCGGTTCCACATTTTGGCGATTTTTGCTTTGCGGCGGCGCAGGGAACGGAACCCACACCTTCGAGCGTGGCCCCGCTTAATTGTGGAAATATGTTCATCTGTGTGGATATGTATGAGTATGTCTGAGCAGCTTAGGAACCACAACACCCCCTCCCTGATTCTTAAGGATACACCTTCCTAGCCCCCGTTCTGTGCCACCCCCCCCCCTTTACTTTGCCCTTCACCTCATATCACCCCCCCTTCCTCCCCCCCCGCATTCTGAAAAATCAAAAGTTGACATGTAAATAATATGACTCATTATCAATATATCGACGCCTGGTTGCATCACAGAGAACAGAATCATTCAGTTTCGGGCTGGGGAGAGGAGGTTTCAGCTACTGTAGCTCTACCAAATGTTCACAGAGAAGTAAAAATGTGTTTCTCCCTATTGGTTGACACTTTGAACCTTTAGCTAATTAGAGCAATCTGGTTAATGCTCATTTACCATTGTACAAGAATTTGCATTGATATGAATTGATTGCGATTACCGCTACAACATTTAAAACTGTTACGAGCCCTCATACTGTTCTATATAAAAAGAGATCTAAAACCATTTTTTTCACATGGCAACAATGTATTTAACTACTACTGGCGCAACCTAACAATTCTGCTTTGTTTAAATGGTCATAGAAACATGATTTCTGCAGTGTCCTCTGCAATCCCCAGCCCCGGCTCATAGAAACGGGAATCTCACACGTTTCTCTGCACTTCCAGCCACTTGGTCCAGAGCAGGAGAGGAGTCAGATCATCCTGACACCCAGCACCTCCACGGTGAGACAGAGCGGTGTCAATGCAGCCAAACATCCCCTGCAAGCCGCAGCCCACAATCCCCTCAGCCGCAGCAGCGCCTCCAAGAACCTCTGCAGAACCCTATCAGAAAAAGCACTACCAGGGAACACGGCAGTATCAGCTCTGTGCAGAGCACATGTGGCCACACACCACTGCCCCTTCTCACTGCTCTAAAATAACGGATCCCTTCCTGTCGCTGCAAATATGCGCATGCACACACTTACATACCCCCCCCCCCCTCCCCTCTTCTTTTCACATGGCAGGCTGGGAGAGGCAGAGCTCAGCTCCAAACTAATGAATATTTACACATTGAGGCGGAGCCAGACCTGATATAAAAGCTCCTCAGCAGGACCTGCCTCCCTTTTGTTGGGGGAATGCTGTATGCTCTGTTCATTAAGTTACAATAATGAAATATATGACCATGGCATACATTAAAGGTGCACGGAGCCATTGCAGTGCTTTAAAAGTGGTTGTGCTATTTTTTATTTAAAAATATCCAAATGTTGATGGATGGGGCAATGCTTTTTGGGACCTACATTTCAGAAGGTCAATATAATATTCATGCTCTAAAAAAGGGAAATGCTTATTCGCTGACCCGTGCTGAGCGCACTGCTGCTCCGGCACTGAGCCCCGCAGCCGCAATGAGAGCGGCTTAGCAGGGGTTCGCTACGCTTACCAAGCGTGCAGAACGCAAGTCTTAGGAAAAGTTTTCATTCAAGCGCTCACGGGAGGGCAGAGCCAGTCACGTGAGCGGTTCGCCCAATGAGGGCGAACCACTCCGTGATGTCACAAGCCCCCCCCCCCCCGACCCACACCCTGGACGGCGCGCGGAACCAAGGACAGGGAAGCACCCCGCTTTCCCTCAGCCTCGCGCGCCTCAGCACGGCTCAGTCCTATGGACGCATCCTTATGCAACATACAGTAAGGGGCAGCATTAACATTTTATACATATGTTGGGAGAAATTATTGATTTTATTACTATGCACACTAGCTACTGTAACAGTGATATTCAAATGTTGCACCTTTTAAGTCTTTAGCAACTATTTTCAATAGAACTGTGGAGAAATGTAGCTTGTATACATCGTCAGGTTGGATGAATATAATGCTCAAATACTTGTGTCCCTGTCCTCCCCCCCCCCCCCCCCAGACACAGATCGTGCCTCTAGGTGTATTGAGGGCTGGCTACATGTTGTATGGTGGTGCATACCTGCTTGGAACAGGAGGGCCTGAGTCTCCCGCGTTGTGTGGGGGATGACAGGGCCAAGCTTTCTCGGTATATGCCTCCATTCTTTGTGTTGTTGTGTGCAGCGCCTCCATTCTCTGGCGAAACCTAGGGGATAGGTTGAATCTTCCCAGAGAAAGCCCTGGTCCCAGGGCGAGAGATTCCAATCTCACACAGTCTTATATAAACAAGCAATGTCTTATTGTCTTTTCTCAGTGATGCACACACAGCAGCAGTTCATGGGCAGTATTTGTCACGGCACTACAACAGGTATTGACCTCCTCTCCTCTTCTCCAGATTTTACCCTGCAGAATGGCGTTAACGGCCCAATACCCCTACCCCACTCCCACGAGGGTAGGCCTTCTGGGTGAGGCTAGATCTCCCCATCACCCCCTTAGCAGGGTGAGGGGCATGGTCCACTATAGCTGTATCAGCTCTACTCAGATGGGTTCTGAGTTCTTCCTCCTGTCTCTTCAACTTCACTCAGCTCTCTCTCTCTGAACTGGGCAGCTCACACTACTCTCTCATCAGCTCCCAGGACAGACTGGACTATCTGTCACATTCTCCTGCTCCCAGCAGAACTCTCAGACTGAACCCTCCAACAGACTCTCACAACTCAACAGCAACTGACTCAGAACTGACATCCACAGACTGACAGCAACTGAACACAGACACATACAGGAGCAGCCCACTAAATAGATATAGCCCTGCCCCTTATGATTGTCA
This sequence comes from Ascaphus truei, assembly GCA_036426205.1. Taxonomy (NCBI): domain Eukaryota; kingdom Metazoa; phylum Chordata; class Amphibia; order Anura; family Ascaphidae; genus Ascaphus; species Ascaphus truei. The sequence continues at coordinate 59,690,120 of CM071568.1, read as the reverse complement.
GCAGGACCTCCCCTCTGTCTCAGGCCTGCCACAGAGTAGCCTACCTCTATCACTCAAGGCAGGGCTTGGTGGGGGGAAAACCCATGATTACTACTGGGCGCCTGCCCTTACTCAGGGCTTACTCCCATGTATGCGTGCCGCGTGTTTGGCTACATAAAACCAGAGCTCTGTTTGCGAAAAGTAAGGTGGAGGAGAGAGAGAGCGATTGAGATAGAGAGAGAGAGAGAGAGAGAGATAGGAGAGAATAATATATATATATATATATATATATACTATTATATATATATTAGTGCGTCAAAAAGTTGCCCTAAATTCTAAACTGCTGAGTGAAAAATGTGAGACCATTCTACTAGATTAAAAGGCCTCTCTCTGCATCGAGACAAAACATAAATTACCTGAAATAGATTTACTTTTTGATGTGCTGTATAGACATTATTATTATCGTTTATTTGTGAAGTGCCATCATATTCGCAGTGCGGTATAATGGGGTACCGAGTTTTGATATTACAAAAACATGAAAAGTTACATATAGGTGAGGACAAACATGCAGAAACAGATATAAGAAGTAATAAGGGCCCGTGAGAGCTTGAATCTAGAGGGAATGAGGGACAATGTTGAAACCATAAGGTAAGGTGGTGCTTATTGTAGGATAAAAAAGACCGTGTGAGGCGCTGAGCCACGCCGAGGGGAAACATTATCCTATCAGCGCGGTTTAGAAGGCGCTTCCGCAGGCGTGCGGAGGCGTGTGGAAATGCAGGAGAAAGCAAGTTTAAATTTTGCCCGCTCATGCAACGCGCGGGGCCGGTCACGTGACTTCCAGAAGCCAATGGCAGTCCGTGACGCTGGCGCCGTGACGTGGCGCTGGCCCCGCCTCCCGATTTGCCTCCAGGCCCTCCTCCCACCCGGCACACAAGCCGCGCTCGCTGACGCTCATAGCAGGGACAAGAAAAAATCTCCTGCTTGAGCAGGAGAGCATGAGGCAGCGCTGCCCCGCCGCCCCTGCACCATGTCCCGGTAAGGTGTGTCCCAGGTTAGAGTATGGTCTAGTCTGACAGCTGAAGCAATTAATGTTTTGGGGAAGGGGATGTACATAGGGTGAATTTTGGTCCAGCCACACAGCTAGTCCAAATGGGTTGGAGGGGAAGGGGAGTAGGAGACTAGAGGTATGGCGGAGTAGGTGAAAATAAATATATTTGTTTTGTTCCCCCATTCAATACTGGTTCGTAAGTACTGAAATACCATGAGATCCTTGTTTGAAAAAACGTTTCTTGCAGTTTCAATATTTTTTCTTGAGGCATTTTTCAATCCAAGCTTCAGTTAATAAAACAAGAAAGATGTTGTCAAGTTTGATTCTCTCTTGCTCTTAGGTACAGTAATATTCCGAAGCAAGGCTTGATATAGTTTTTTTCCTAACCAACAAATTAACCTTAAGCTTTTTAGTATAAAGTATAAAGAAATATCTGTTATAACAAAGCACAAAGCATATATTCATTATTGAAGGTCATTTATCTACTGTCCGTACACCGATTATCTTACCCCACTTGCACCAAACACAGTTGTTTTTATTTTTCACTGTGTGAGCACTGTCTCAGCTGTTTACCAGGCATGCAAAATTAACCCCTTAAATGGAAATTCAGCGAGCTGAGTTTTGAACCCCAAAAATCTATCTATGGAAGGCTACTTGAAAAGGTGAGTTTTTAGGGAATTTTTAAACATCTGAAAGCTGGGAAAGAGTCTGATTGTACGTGATAAGGAATTCTAGAGATAGGCGACAGCCACGGAAAAGTCTTGCAGCGGGGACAGAGAGGAGGTAATAAGGTTGGAGGAAAGCCGAATGTGGTGGGCAGAACATAAGGGGCTTGTAGGTATGTATTGGTGGATGAGGGCTGAGATGTAAGGGAGGGCAGTGTCATTGAGACCTTTGTAAGTCATTACTAATGTTTTAGTAATTCTAGAGGCTATGGAAAGCCATATGCGTAGTGGAACAGTAGAAGTGGAACGGTGAGTGACTAGATGAGTCCAGCAGCATGGATGGATTGGAGTTGAGAGAGGCAGAACAAGGGAAAGGCCAACTAAGAGAAGGTTTGCAGTAATCGAGGTGGGACATGATGAGCGAGAGTGGATTAGGATTTCAGTTGACAGAGTGAGGAAATGGCGTATTTTGGGGATATTTCATAGGTGGAGACGGCAGGACTTTCTGAGGGACTGAATGTGAGGAATGAAGGAGATATGAGTCAAAGAAGACCACTAGACAGTGGGCTTGATGTGGTGGGGAGATTGTGTGTTATTAACCTGAGGAGGGACTGTGGTTGTTGTGTAGCGGGTGTGCAGGAAAAAATATTGCATGTGTTTTTTACACATTAAGCTTAGGTAGCGGTGAGACATCAGGAGGAGATTGCGAGGACAGAGAGACGTTGAGACACGAGACAGGAGAAAGAGGGAAAGATAGGAGAGGAGAGATAGATTTGGGTGTCATCAACCAAAAGATGTATTAGTTCACCAAGAGAAGAGTTTGAGTGTGAGAAGAGCGAGCAGAGGTCGAAGGATAGAGCCTTGTGGGACCCTGACAGAAAGAGGGAGAGTGAGAGGAGGAGACACCAGAGAAGGATAAACTCAGGTGCAGTTGGATAGGTAGGACTTGAGCCAGGAGAAGGCTGCATACGGAGGCAAAGGAGTGGAGAATATTTTAGTAGAAGGGTGTGTGACACGGCAGTGTCGAATACAGCTGAGAGATCCAGAAGAATTAGTATCGGAGAAAGTCCTCCTTAGCTTAGCTGTGAGAAGGTTATTGGTCACTTTTGTTAGTGCTGTCTCAGTGGCGTGTAAAGGGCGGAAAAGCCATTGTGTAAAAGTCAAGCAGGAAGTTGGAAGAGAGAAAGTGAGTCCGGCAGTTGTATACAGTACAAGTCACTCAAGTAGCTGGATGGAGGTAAAGGGGAAAAGAGGTGGTAGTTAGAGGGAGGATGAGTCAAGTGCTGTTTTATAAGAATGGGCGTAATGAGTGCTTTTTAGAAAGAAGAGGGGATGGGAATGTGCAATCAGGCAAATGAGACGAGGAGATGAGGTTTAAAAATGTTAATAGGGTGGGGCTTATGTTGCCAGAGAGAGGGTGCGGAGAAGATGTGAAGGAATAGGATCAACTGGGCAGCATGTAGGGCGAGACGATGAGAGGTACGTGGGACGTTCATCCTCGGACACAGGGGGAGATTAGCTGAGAGTAGGTATAGGTGTGCGAGGGAAAATAGGTTTTGCATGTGGAGCTTTACCTGGAGAGATGTCATATCTGAAGACTTAATCTTGCTCTAAGTAGATTGAGAGGTCTCACATCGTGAGGGTGGAGGGGGATGTAGGGGTGGGTTGATTGGAGAAAGAAGTTAAAGGTGGCAAATAGGTGTTGAGGGTTGGGGACAATGCTTGTATGAGTGAGAAAAGTAGGTTTGCTTTGCAAGGGAGTGGGAAAGTTTGTGGGAGGAGAGCATACATTTATAGTGGAGAAAGTCAACTTTTGAGCATTATTTCTTCCAGAAATGTTCTGCAGGTGTGAAAACTTTTGGTTTGTAGAGGGTGAAGAGTGTGTGAAGTGTGCATGCTTGTGGCTTAGATTGTTGTGGGGCGATGGTGTGGTGGGGGAGCAGTCTTGTCTTAATCTGATGAGAGTTTTGTTGTATAGAGAGGTTGCTAGGTTGAGACAGGAAAGGTAGGATGGGAGAGAGGAGAGGTTGTAGAGATGTTGAAAATTGGATGGAGTCTAGGGTATGTAGGTTTCTGTATGTGCGTATGGATGTAGTTGTTGTGGAAGGTGTATAGGGTAGAGTGAGGTTAAAGGTAGGAGGTGAATTTCAGAGAGAGGAAAGAGCATATTAATAGAAGGTTAAAACGGAGCAGAAGTGGAAATAAACTAGGTCAAAAGAATGCACAGCATCACACAAGGTTATGCTCAGCAATGAGAGACTGAGCGAGGCAGATATATAAAGGGTCCTTCTCCAATGGGAGCCATGGGGAACAAGGAGGAGGAAGCGAATAGGCCTGCTGGGTCGCGCAGGTGCGCCCTATTGTGCAGTCAGATTAGACCCTGGGGATGGAACTACGCTGATGCCGCGCTCGGTCGACGGGAGTCTGGAGGTCGGTCAGAGGAGACCTGTTCTGGCGCGTCACCGACATCAGAGAATGGTGACCTGATTGTGTGTCATTTCGCGCACCGGCATGTCCATCGTTAGGGCGGAGGCGAGGTCCTGGAACCGATCCGGAGGAAAGGCTGGTCCGAACGGTTGCAGGCCGCATCTCGAGAGGGGGGGAGATTGAGGCGGAACCCACGGACGCGACAGATCGATCACGCACCGTCCGCAACGCAACGCGCAGCAGGACCGCCGTGGCATAGCGCATCTTGAGTGCCTGAAGGAGTGGGATGGAGAGGTAAGTTCCGGCTATCAGGATGGTGAACATTCACAACACGCTCCAAGGTATGATCAGAACACGTGTGACCAGAGCAGGTGGAGTGTTCCTATTGGACAGCGGTCTCCCTGGAAATCAAATAGGATTGCTCCCCGGTCACATGTTCCCCAGCCTCCACAGGCATACAGCTGTTTGCTCTGTTTCTGCTACTCCCATGGCTCTCAACAAGGACTTTGGCTGCTGCCACCACCACACAGGACGTCTACTGCTGCTCCAGAGGTTTCCTCACCGGTCTTTTTCACCTTTCCTAGCCAGCGCAGGTAAGTGTTGAACTATTTTCAGCTGCATTGAAATTACCCGGCACTGGTTCCGACCTGGTACCGGTCCCAGACCAGCTTCGGTGGTCGTGGTAATTTCCGGGTCACTGAAAAAGCACTGGAAGTACCGGTAGGATACTGGGTAATTTCCGGGTACTCGGTACATCACTAGAAATACACTCCACGAGCACATCAGATTGTGTTTCTTTTATTTTGAATCACAATTATTTTTGTTTGAGCACATATTATTACAGATCAATGGGATGCCATGGGGACACACCTTCACTCCCATTATGCAAGACTCTTTATGGGCCATAAGGAGAAATATAGAGAAGGAATAACACACATTTGGGAGATAAACACTTTGAGTGCATCAAATACTATAAAAGATTTATGATGACATTCTATTATCTGCAAATGATAGGGAGCCCCTGCTACTCGCCTCAGACAAGTAGTAAATGAATGGTGCTTTGGGTAAATGCAAATAGAGTGTGAAGTAGAAATAGAACCCAAAGACATCACTCAGGTTCACGCGTGTGTGTTAAGTGAAGGATTTAAACACTAAACTTTATTGTATCTCATATATAAAATAATGGGTGTTAAAAACTGACGACCTGAAGGAATATGACCTCTCATACTAGAACCATATAGGTTTAGGGTCTAGAGTGTAAATGTGTTCTGTAAAAGAAATAGTACACATTTAGCTAAAATCCTTAAGAGGATCTATCCAATCTATACTCACTGGCTCTAAGGAGAGTACTAATGGCGCAAGCGCCTAAAGCGACCCAAGTTGGGTTAGATAGTTATTGTGTTGCTCAGGACTATCAGGTAAGTAGGTACCGGTCACTCATAATGCTAACAAGGTAATGAGGAGTTAAGACTCCAGTCAGTAATTGTAATGACCTTTAATAGGGGCGGGCTTGGTTTCGCTGGAGGTGCTGGGGAGGGTGATTGGAGGTGCAGGGGGTGATTGGAGGGGCGGGGGGGGGGGGTGATTGGGGGGGGGTGGAGTGAGGGGAGGGTCCAGTTAGGAGTGTAGGGAGGTCATTGGAGGTGCAGTGCGGAGTGGGTCATTGAGTGTGCAGGGGGGGGATTTGCGGTTTTGCAGGGGGGTGATTTGAGGTGCATGGGGGTGATTTCAGGTGCAAGGGGGGAGGGATTTGAGTGCATGGGGGTGATTGAGGTTGCAAGGGGGGAGAGTGATATGAGGTGCAGGGGGAGATGTGAATGTGAGGGGGTGAAGTGAGGTGGTGTAAGATGTTGAGGGCAGAGGGGGAGAAGGATGTGGGCGTCAAGGGAGAGTGTGAGTGAGTGAGGGGGGGAGTGATTTGAAGTGCAAGGCGTTTGGCCGGGGAGGCAGGCGAGGGAAAGGGGGGGGGCGCAGGGACTCTTCCTTCTATTCCCTGTTCTTCCTGTTTTTTTCCTATCCCCTGGCCTCCTTCCCTGGGAAGAAAGACTATGTAGGGACGGGGGAGGCGTGCGGATGAAGGGAGCGCGGAAGGGGGTTGGGGCACGACGTTCGCTGGAGGCCGAGGACGGGAAAGCAGAGAGGACCGTGCAGGTAGTCGTTGGTGCCGTAAGCCATCTTGTCCTCGCGTGCGAGTCGTTTGTCTAGAGAGTGGAGGGATTAATCGAGGTGTGCGGGGGGATAAAAAGTGTGCGAAGATCGGGAGTGCGCGGCGGTGTCATACGCTTCCGCCTGCGGCTTTTTCGGGTTGAACAGTTATCGGAGAGGTGCACCCTTTAGGGTGAGGCGGTAAGCGGTGCGCCATTGGAGAGGGAGGGAGTGCGTGGAAGGCTGCTTTGGGAGCCACGCTCCCCAAGCGTCGACTTTTGCTCAGGGCTAGCACCTCGTTGTCGCTCCGTCCGCCCTAGATGTTGGATGTAAGAGACGGATCCCCAGGCCATCCCGGGGCAAAGGGCGGATCCTGGGTTGAGCATTATGTTGATGGGGAGGGGGAAGGCGGCGGAGAGGGAGGGTTGATTTGGGGGTGTAGGGGGGGTAGGGAGAGGTGTGCCGCCGTCGTGAGGGGACAAGGGCGGCGTTAGAGGTGGGGATTCGAAGGATCGGGGTGAAAGGGGGCAGAGGTAAGTGGGATAGTGCAGGGGAGGAGAGTATTGTGAGGTGCGGGGAGAGAGTGAGGTGACGCGCTGCACATGGGGGGAGGGGGGTGAGAGTTGAGAGGAGGTGATGCGAGGTGAGGGGAGAGTGATAGGAGGTGCAGGGGCGGAGACGGGCTATTGGTGAGACACAGAGTGCATGGGCGAAGGGACTAGGGGGGAGAATGATGTTGACGGTGCACAGCGGTGTCCTCTTCGGTGGATGTGGTGGTGTGGAAGGAGGGTTATTGGTGTTTGTGGTTGTGATGTGGATCCCTGGGGGAGTATGATGTGAGCTGTGTGGTGTGGGTTAGGGGGATTGAGGGGGATTTGGGCGGTAAGAGAGATAGATTCGGGGTGTATACGCAAAGGTTGATTCAGCTGACGGTGGCTTCTGGGGGTAGATATGAGGATGATGATGAAGGTGTTTGCTGGTGGAGATATCGAGGATGATGATGAGGGGTGCTGGGGGAGATCTATGCGGATGATGATGATGAGAGGGGCCTGGAGGAGAGATGATGATGTCATATGGCCCGTTTTAAGCACTATAAGAAGAAGAAAAAAACTGTTCCGAAGATGGAAGATTTTGAACAGTCTAATATCTTAATCACAGATTTGTGGGGAAAATCGGGAAAATGGATATGACACCACTTTGTTTATTCAATATTTGAGAGACAGTAAAAAAAAGGTCTCACAAGGTTCACTTCTAACATCCAACTACTAAAGATAAATAATTCTACTAATCTAAGCAACTATGTTCATACTATAATTGTTGTAGACATGATTCTCATATTAAGAGGATCATCAATCAACATTGGGGGTTACTCAGATGGCGCCCCATTTTGGGATGTAACCTGGTCGTACTAAACACCAAGTTATCTTCAGGAAAACTTGTTACCTTTAAATATATTTAGGTGTGCCCTTAGTGCCCTACAGGGGTCTACGAATCCCGAAACCAGCCCGAGTGGATTCCTCTTCCAAGACGAATGGATCAATTTATAGTGGATCCATTCTGTTGTCATGGTAAATACATGGAACATGGCCAGGGTGGTAGTTGACAGGTAGTCACCACAGGGTTAAGAAATTCCACATGTTTCTAGCACATTAAACATCTGACCCCTGCGGGTTACCATATATGAGAAAACTATTATAAGTAGCCCTTCAACAAACCTGCATGGGCGAAAACATGTTAATGGTTAATTAAGATGCCAACCATATACTAATGAGCTAGAAAATTTACATGGGCTAGTACATAGTATTGAGTAAGATAAACATGCAGGGATACGGATGTTTTACGCTTTTTAGGGGTCTAGTTATATGGTTGCAAAGTACCAGATGAGGTGGCAATCGTGACCTTCAAATTACAATTAAGAGAACTATGGTTTTGTGGGTTTTTTATTTTGTTGATTGTTCATTGGTCTTTTGTTGTTTGTTTTGTTTGTTGTGTTGAAATATTTTTGTTCATTATTTGTGTGTTTTAAGTATAGTTTGAATATTTTGTACGTGCATTCTTATCACCTTTATTGTCACATTGTTATAATTACTAATTAACACTATGAGAGTCGTGCTGCTGGCTTTCCAGTAGGAGAAGGATTGGTAGCCCACTATTTCTTACAGGGGCTACACTTGATTTTGCCTTTTTGAATGTAATTCCTCTAAATGTAACCCGAATCGTTTAGTCTCAACATTTCAGATTTACTGAAGTGTATTCCATATCCAGAGAAGGATCCAAACCTCTCTATAGATGTTGCAGATTATAGGTATAGAAGTATTCGCCTGGCATACAAATAGTAGCATGTCATCTGCAAAGGATCCATTTTCAACTTTTGAGTCCCCACCATAACTAAGTGGAAGGAAACTAGTGACCTAAGCTTAATAGCCAGTGCTTCCAAAGCTATAGTAAAAAGTAGTGGGGATAATGGAATCCTCTCCTGGTTCCTCTTTTTTGTCTCAAAAACCATATCTCTGTTTGCTAAAATATATTTTTAGTATATATATATATATATATATATATATATATATATATATATATATATATATATATATATATATATATATATATACTTTTATATATATTAGTGCTGTCAAAAAGTTGCCCTAAATTCTAAACTGCTGAGTGAAAAATGTGAGACCATTCTACTAGATTAAAAGGCCTCTCTCTGCATCGAGACAAAACATATAATTACCTGAAATAGATTTACTTTTTGATGTGCTGTATAGACATTATTATTATCGTTTATTTGTGAAGTGCCATCATATTTCGCAGTGCGGTATAATGGGGTACAGAGTTTTGCATATTACAAAAACATGAAAAGTTACATATAGGTGAGGACAAACATGCAGAAACAGATATAAAGAAGTAATAAGGGCCCGTGAGAGCTTGCAATCTAGAGGGAATGAGGGACAATGTTGAAACCATAAGGTAAGGTGGCTGCTTATTGTAGGATAAAAAAGACCGTGCTGAGGCGCGCTGAGCCACGCCGAGGGGAAACATTATCCCTATCAGCGCGGCTTTAGAAGGCGCTTCCGCAGGCGTGCGGAGGCGTGTGGAAATGCAGGAGAAAGGCAAGTTTAAATTTTGCCGCTCATGCAAGCGCGGGGCCGGTCACGTGACTTCCAGAAGCCAATGGCAGTCCGTGACGTCGGCGCCGTGACGTGGCGCGCTGGCCCCGCCTCCCGATTTGCCTCCAGGCCCTCCTCCCACCCGGCACACAAGCGCGCTCGCTGACGCTCATGCAGGGACAAGAAAAATCTCCTGCTTGAGCAGGAGAGCATGAGCGTCAGCGCTGCCCAGCGCCGCTCCCTGCACCATGTCCCAGGCCTAAGGTGTGTCCCAGGTTAGAGTATGGCTCAGTCTGACAGCTGAAGCAATTAATGTTTTGGGGAAGGGGATGTTACATAGGGTGAATTTTGGTCCAGCCACACAGCTAGTCCAAATGGGGTTGGAGGGGAAGGGGAGTAGGAGACTAGAGGTATGGCGAGTAGGTGAAAATAAATATATTTGTTTTGTTCCCCCGATTCAATACTGGTTCGTAAGTACTGCAAATACCATGAGATCCTTGTGTGAAAATACAGTTTCTTGCAGTTTCAATATTTTTTCTTGAGGCATTTTTCAATCCCAAGCTTCAGTTAATAACAAGAAAGATGTTGTCAAGTTTGATTCTCTCTTGCTCTTAGGTACAGTAATATTCCTGAAGCAAGGCTTGATATAGTTTTTTTCCTAACTACAAATTAACCTTTAAGCTTTTTAGTATAAAGTATAAAGAAATATCTGTTATAACAAAGCACAAAGCATATATTCATTATTGAAGGTCATTTATCTACTGTCCGTACACCGGATTTATCTTACTCCCACTTGCACCAAACACAGTTGTTTATTTTTCACTGTGTGAAGCACTGTCTCAGCTGTTTCACAGAGCATGCAAAATTAACCCCTTAAATGGAAAATTCAGCGAGCTGAGTTTTGAACCCCAAAAATCTATCTATGGAAGGCTTACTTGAAAAGGTGAGTTTTTAGGGAATTTTTAAACATCTGAAAGCTGGGAAAGAGTCTGATGGTACGTGATAAGGAATTCTAGAGATAGGCGACAGCACGGGAAAAGTCTTGCAGGCGGGACAGAGAGGAGGTAATAAGGTTGGAGGAAAGCCGAATGTGGTGGGCAGAACATAAGGGGCTTGTAGGTATGTATTGGTGGATGAGGGCTGAGATGTAAGGGAGGGCAGTGTCATTGAGACCTTTGTAAGTCATTACTAATGTTTTAAATGTAATTCTAGAGGCTATGGAAAGCCATATGCGTAGTGGAACAGTAGAAGTGGAACGGTGAGTGACTTAGATGAGTCCAGCAGCATGGATGGATTGGAGTTGAGAGAGGCAGACAAGGGAAAGGCCAACTAAGAGAAGGTTGCAGTAATCGAGGTGGGACATGATGAGCGAGTGGATTAGGATTTCAGTTGCATCATGAGTGAGAAAATGGCGTATTTTGGGGATATTTCATAGGTGGAGACGGCAGGACTTTCTGAGGGACTGAATGTGAGGAATGAAGGAGATATCAGAGTCAAAGATGACCACTAGACAGTGGGCTTGATGTGTTGGGGAGATTGTGTGTTATTAACAGTGAGGGACTGTGTTGGTGTAGCGGTGGCAGGAAAAAATATTGCATGTGTTTTTTACACATTAAGCTTCAGGTAGCGGTGAGACATCCAGGAGGAGATTGCAGAGAGACAGTTGAGACACGAGACAGGAGAAAGAGGGAAAGATAGGAGAGGAGAGATAGATTTGGGTGTCATCAACCAAAAGATTGTATTAGTTCACCAAGAGAAGAGTTGTAGTGTGAGAAGAGCAGAGGTCGAAGGATAGAGCCTTGTGGGACCCTGACAGAAAGAGGGAGTGAAGAGGAGGAGACACCAGAGAAGGATAAACTCAAGGTGCAGTTGGATAGGTAGGACTTGAGCCAGGAGAAGGCTGCATCACGGAGGCCAATGGAGTGGAGAATATTTAGTAGAAGGGTGTGAACGGCAGTGTCGAATACAGCTGAGAGATCCAGAAGAATTAGTATCGAGAAAGTACCTTTAGCTTTAGCTGTGAGAAGGTTATTGGTCACTTTTGTTAGTGCTGTCTCAGTGGCGTGTAAAGGGCGGAAACCAGATTGTAAAAAGTCAAGCAGGAAGTTGGAAGAGAGAAAGTGAGTCAGGCAGTTGTATACAGTACAAGTCACTCAAGTAGCTTGGAGGTAAAGGGGAAAAGAGGTGGTAGTTAGAGGGAGGATGAGTCAAGTGCTGTTTTTATAAGAATGGGCGTAATGAGTGCTTTTTAGAAAGAAGATGGGGATGGGAATGTGCAATCAGGCAAATGAGACGAGAGAGAGGTTAAAAATGTTAATTAGGGTGGGGCTTAGTTGCCAGAGAGGGTGCGGAGAAGATGTGAAGGAATAGGATCAACTGGGCAGCATGTAGGGCGAGACGATGAGAGGTACGTGGAGACTTCATCCTCGGACACAGGGGGAGATTAGCTGAGAGTAGGTATAGGTGTGCGAGGGAAAATAGGTTTTGCATGTGGAGCTTTACCTGGAGAGATGTCATATCTGAAAGACTTAATCTTGTCTTAAGTAGATTGAGAGGTCTCACATCGTGAGGGTGGAGGGGGATGTAGGTGTGGTTGATTGGAGAAAGAAGTTAAAGGTGGCAAATAGGTGTTGAGGGTTGGAGGACAATGCTTGTATGAGTGAAGAAAAGTAGGTTTGCTTTGCAAGGGAGTGGGAAGTTTTGTGGGAGGAGAGCATACATTTATAGTGGAGAAAGTCAACTTTTGAGCATTATTTCTTCCAGAAATGTTCTGCAGTGTGTGAACACTTTTGGTGGTAGAGGGTGAAAAGTGTGTGCCATGCTTGTGGCTTAGATTGTTGTGGGGCGATGTGTGGTGGCGGGAGCAGTCTTGTCTTAATCTGATGAGAGTATTCTGTTGTATAGAGAGGTTGCTAGGTTGAGACAGGAAAGGTAGAGATGGGAGAGAGGAGAGGTTGTAGAGATGTTGAAAATTGGATGGAGTCTAGGGTATGTAGGTTTCTGTATGTGCGTATGGATGTAGTTGTTGTGGAAGGTGTATAGGGTAGAGTGAGGTTAAAGGTTAGGAGGTGAATTTCAGAGAGAGGAAAGAGCATATTAGAAGGGTTAAAGACGGAGCAGAAGTGGAAATAAACTAGGTCAAAAGAATGCACAGCATCACACAAGGTTATGCTCAGCAATGAGAGACTGAGCGAGGCAGATATATAAAGGGTCCTTCCTCCAATGGTGAGCCATGGAGGAACAAGGAGGAGGAAGCGAATAGGCTGCTGGGTCGCGCAGGTGCGCCCTATTGTGCAGTCAGATTAGACCTGGGGATGGAACTACGCGATGCCCGTCGCGTGAGCGGAGTCTGGAGGCGGGTCCAGAGGAGACCTGTTCTGCGCGCGTCACCGACATCAGAGAATGGTGACCTGATTGTGTGTCATTCGCGCACCGCGCATGTCCATCGTTAGGGCGGAGGCGGAGTCCTGGAACCGATCCGGAGGAAAGGCTGGCCGAACGGTGCAGGCCGCATCTCAGAGCGGGGGCGGAGATTGGAGGCGGAACCCACGGACGGACAGATCGATCACGCACCGTCCGCACGCACACGCGCAGCAGGACCGCCGTGGCATAGCGCATCTTGAGTGCCTGAAGGAGTGGGATGGAGAGGTAAGTTCCGGCTATCAGGATGGTGAATCCTCACAACCCGCTCCAAGTGATGCTCAGGAACCATGTGACCAGAGCAGGAGTGTTCCTATTGGACAGCCGGCTCCTCCCTGGAAATCAAATAGGATTGCTCCGGTCACATGGTTCCCCAGCTCCCACAGGCATCAGCTGTTTGCTCTGTTTCTGCTACTCCCATCGGCTCAACAAGGACTTTGGCTGCTGCCACCACCACCAGGACGTCTACTGCTGCTCCCAGATGTCTTCCTCACTGGTCTTTTTCACCTTTCCTAGCCAGCTGCAGGTAAGTGTTGAACTATTTTCAGCTGCATTGAAATTACCCGGCACTGGTTCCGACCTGGTACCGGTCCCAGACCCCAGCTTCTGGGTCTGGGTAATTTCCGGGTCACTGAAAAAGCACTGGGTACGCCGAGTACTGGGTAATTTCCGGGTACTCGGTACATCACTAGAAAATACACTTCCACGAGCACATCAGATTGTGTTTCTTTTATTTTGAATCACAATTATTTTTTGTTTGAGCACCAATATTACTTACAGATCAATGGGATGGCCATGGGGACACACTTCACTCCCAATTATGCAAGACTCTTTATGGGCCATAAGGAGAAGGAACACATTTGGGAGAATAACCACTTTTTGGAGTGCATCAAATACTATAAAAGATTTATTGATGACATTCTTATTATCTGCAAATTGATAGGGGAGCCCCTGCTACTGCCTCAGACAAGTAGTAAATGAATGGTGCTTTGGGTAAATGCACAATAGAGAGTGAAGTAGAAATAGAACCCAAAGACATCACTCAGGTTCACGCTGTGTGTTAAGTGAAGGATTTAAAACATAACTTTATTGTATCTCATATATAAAATAATGGGTGTTAAAAACTGACGACCTGAAGGAATAGTGACCTTCAATACTAGAACCATATAGGTTTAGGGTCTAGAGTGTAAATGTGTTCTGTAAAAGACATATAGCACATTTAGCTAAAATCCTTAAGAGGATCTATCCAATCTATACTCACTGGCTCTAAGGAGAGTACTAATGGCCGCAAGCGCCTAAAGCGAACCAAGTTGGGTTAGATAGTTATTGTGTGCTCAGAGACTATCAGGTAAGTAGCTACCGGTCACTCATAATGCTAACAAGGTAAATGAGGAGTTAAGACTCCAGTCAGTAATTGTAATGACCTTTAAATAGGTGCGGTGCTTGGTCTCATTGGAGGTGCTGGGGAGGGTCATTGGAGGTGCAGAGGGTGATTGGAGGTGCGGGGGGGGGGGGGATTGGAGGGGTAGGGGGGGGTCATTGGAGGTGTAGGCGAGGGTCATTGGAGGTGCAGGCGAGGGTCATTGGAGTTGCAGGGGGGGTGATTTGCGGTGCAAGGGGGGTGATTTGAGGTGCATGGGGGTGATTTCAGGTGCAAGGGGGGGGATTTGAGGTGCATGGGGGTGATTTGAGGTGCAAGGGGGGAGAGTGATATGAGGTGCAGGGGGGAGAGTGATGTGAGGTGCAGGGGGGTGAATGATGTGAGGTGCAGAGGGGGAGAAGGATGTGAGGTGCAGAGGGGGAGAGTGATGTGAGTGAGGTGAGGGGGGGAGTGATTTGAAGTGCAAGGGGGTGATTTGCGGTGCATGGGGGTGATTTGAGGTAACAAATCGGGGGTGATTTGAGGTGCATGGGGGGTGATTTGAGGTGCAAGGCGGGAGAGTGATGTGAGGTGCAGGGGGAAGAGGGATGTGGGGTGTAAGGGGGGGAGAGTGATGTGAGGTGCAGGGGCGAGAGTGATGTGAGGTGCAGGGGGAGAGTGATGTGAGGTGCCAAAGGGGAGAGTGATGTGAGGTTGCAGGGGGGAGGAGAGTGATGGAGGTGTAGGGGGGAGAGTGGTGTGAGGGGCAGGGGGGAGAGTGAGTGATGTGAGGTGCAGGGGAGAGTTATGTGAAGTGCAGGGGGAGAGATGTGAGGTGCAGGGGAGAGGTGATGTGAGGTGCAAGGGGGGAGAGTGATGAGAGGGTGAAGGGGAGAGAGTGATGTGGAGTGCAGGGGGGAGAGTGAGGTGAGGGTGGGCAGGGGGGGAGAATGATGGGAGGTTGCAGGGGGGGGGATTGTGTGGTGTGCAGGGGGTTATTGTGTGTTTGATGTGGAGGGGGAGTATTATGTGTGTGGGTGAGGGGGATAGATGGGGGTAAGAGAGATAGATGGGGAGTATCGCAAAGGTTGATAGTGAGGGGTTCTGGGGGAGATATGAGGATGATGATGAAGGGTGCTGGTGGAGATATGAGGATGATGATGAGGGGTGCTGGGGGAGATATATGAGGATGATGATGATGAGAGGGGCTGGAGGAGAGATGATGATTCCATATGGCCAGTTTTTAAGAATGAGAAGAAACTGTTCGAAGATGGAAGATTTTGAACAGTCTAATATCTTAATACACAGATTTGTGGAAAATGGATATGACACCACTATTGTTTATTCAATATTTGAGAGAAGTAAAAAGGTCTCACAAGGTTCACTTCTAACACCAACTAATAAGATAAATAATTCTACTAGATCTATAGCACCTATGTTCATTACTAAATTCTGTAGACATGATTCTCATATTAAGAGGATCATCAATCAACATTGGGGTTTACTCAGATGGGCCCCATTTTTGGGAGTAACCTGTTGTATAAACACCAAGTTATCTTCAGGAAAACTTGTACCCTTAAATATATTATGGCCCTTAGTGCCCTTAAGGGGTCTAGAACCCGCAACCAGCCGAGTGGATTTCTTTCAAGACCAATGGATAATTTTATATGTGGAAACTGTGTCATGTGTAAATACATGGCACATGCTAGGGTAGTGACAGTATTCACCACAGGTTAAGAATTCAACATTTCTAGCTACATTCAACTGCCCATGCGGGTTACAATATATTGAGAAAACTATAAGAGCCCTAAAAACCTGCATGGGCGAACATGTTAATGGTATTAAGAATGCCAACCATCATACTAATGAGGATAGAAAATTACATGGGCTAGTACAATATTGAGTAGATAAACATGCAGGGATTCCGGATGGTTTACGCTTTAGGGGTCTAGAATTGGTTTCGAAAGACCATAGAGGTGGCAATCGTGACCTTAAATTACAATAAAGAGAACTATGTTTTGTGGGTTTTTTATTTGTTATTTGTTCATTGGTTGTTGTTTGTTTTGTTTGTTGTTGTTGAAATATTTTTGTTCATTATTTGTTTTTTAATTATATGTTTGACTATTTTGTACGTGCATTCTTATCACCTTTATTGTCACATTATAATTACTAATTAACCCTATGAGAGTCGTGCGCTGTCTTTTTTTCTTTTTCATGATCTTCTGTGTGATGTTGAGCCATCCACTGTGACAAGCAGCAGACTCTCAATATTTGATCGAAGGTTATTGTATGTATGCATCTTTATTTAATCACCATTTAACATTGATTATTTTTTTATCACATCAGTAATACTTTTGTGTTTCTATTTCCTTCATCACAAGTGCACTTTATTTGAAATATTTCTTGTTGTGAAGTATCGGTTGATTGTTACTTATCATTAAGTATTTTTCCCACTAGAGTAATTCTTTATTACATTATTACCTTATCACACAGTTAGTGCGCAGTTTTTGTTCATTGTATACATATATCTGCTTGTTATTGTTTTCTGATTTTTGGTACCAGCATTAATATGTTTGATGTATTGATATGTTTTTTTATTGATTTCTGATTTTTGGTACCAGCGTTAATATTCTCATTTGTTTAATGGTTAATTTGTTATCTTGCACCATGTATTAACAATTTGGTAGCCTTTATATGGCTGCATGATGGGTTTCATGAGACTGCCCCCTGACGAAGCGTATGATGTGAAAGGCAACGGCTGCCTCATCTTCCCGCTGCTTCGTCAACAGTGGTGTCTTCATTTGGCTGCTGATAAGCTGTCCTGCTAGGAGTTGGTGTCTTAGGCCGAGTCCATAGAAGGACAGGCCGTGCTGAGGCGTGCGGATGCTCAGCGCTGAGCCCCTGCATCCTCAATGAGGATGCCTTGAGAGGGGGCTCGCGCGAGCGTCCGCACGCGTGCTCAGGCTTTGGAGTTTTCAGCCGAGCGCCAAGCTGTTTTTCAGCGCGCTGTCGGCTGAAAACCTCCAATGAGAGCGGGGCTGCGTCAACGTCACGGCGCCGTGACGTCGGCGCCGTGACGTCGACGTCAGTGCGTCGCGGGCGATTGGCCCAGCGACGTCACTGCCCCGCCTCCCTCAGTCTCCCCCCACCTCCGATCGCGGACGCTGGCTCGCCTGTATGTGCATGGAATCGCACAGCTTTACTCAACTGCTGTGCTCGCCTGCGGGACTTTATTTGTGAGGAGGTCGATACATTACCAGCCAGGCATTGTATTTTGTTGTGATGTTTACAGCAGATGTGCTGATGTATTTATACTTGATGTGAGTTATTAATATTTTGCTACTTTTCTTTATATTCAACTTTTATACTTACAAGTCTCTTCGTTGCACTCCTTCTTGTTTTCAGGTTTCAGATATAGATCCTACATCACAATCAAGAAAGCTATGCGTTGTTATAAGCGCATCCACAATACTGTCTCAGTGATTACAACCAGTTTACCACAAAATCTAGGAAAGAAGAACCGAATTAGGACTGAAAAGTACAATATGAATCCAGTCATGCTACCATATCTACGTGGCCAAACCAGATTTCTCACTATGAAAACAGCCACACTAAAGCTTTAGTCTTTGGCTAGGTTAAGACGAAACTGTATTAGTGAGCACGCCCCTAAAGATACAACACTAGTTGTCAACTCATCTTTGCAAGGGAAAAAGTCACAAGATTACAAGTTTGCCAACTGCAAAAAAGGGAGCCACGGGTAACGGTTAGGTGTGAGGTGAATTACAAAAATTTAAGGATCCTGAAGCAAACGCAAATGACCTCTCTACTGAGAAGGGGTCATGCTTTCTTGGGATAATGTAAAACGAATATATTATATAATTATATATAATATATATATATATATATATATATGTATGTATATATGTATATATGTATATATGTATATATGTATATATATATATTATAGACTAGTATATATATGATATATATATATATATATTAGATATATAATATATATATATATGTGCGGTCATGTAAAATGCCTACAGTCATCTCTCTCCTGCTGGCAGCAAGGCCTGGTAAGTGTGGGCATGCCAGCAGTAATCATGGAGGTTTCCCTCAACTGGTGGGGTGCCCTGGTGTAGGATGGGACTGGTCACATGCTCTGACTCCATGGTTAGTGATGTCAGAGGTGTGTCAGCCTCAGAAGTTACATAAGGCACAGCACTGTGTCAAGAGTTAGTTCTGTCAGAGTTCAAGGCGAGTACAGTTGCTGGAAAGTTCTTGCAAGTTCAGAAAGGAGTTCAAGTTCTGCAGAGGTTAGTTGTTCTATGTACAACATGGAGCACTGTGGGCGTGCACAGGACCTGGCAGGCATGATTCCTGCGGGAATAGTGAATCCCTCATCTAGGTGATACCTATCAAAGGGGAGCACAGGCGAGATGATCGGCTAAATACACCCCATTGTGGAGGCAGCTATGCCCGCCGTGACAATAAAGATGGAGCTGATCAGAGAAACCCCTGTGTGTGAGAGTCCAATGTATTACACAGGAGGTTGCACACCGAGGAGTTTTCACCAGGATCATCCCCATGCGGACGCAGGGACCCTGATGAGGTGGAGGCGCTGCACTGGAACTAGGTGAGACTCAGCACACTACCTCAGCTGCCTGTCTGACGGGTCCTCCCCACACACCATCATGCGGGAGACTCAGGAGTCCTGTAGCCAACAGGTGCACCATCAGGCATATCTACACTGTAATGGGGTCCGGTTAGACCACAGGGGCCAATGTGAGATTGGGTGGGTCAGGCTGGGCCAGAAACACCGTTACATATATATATATATATTAACCCCTTCAGGGTATATTTCACAGAACATTTGTATGCATTTAGCATAGAGACCTGCTATTGAGACTTACCTTGATGTTGGTTAGCAGGCTTGTCATTATTTGATCAAAGGATGCAACCAAACGTCTCCTTTGTCTTACAGACTTAGGTTTCATTATGTATATTTATTTCTCCACTTATTGTTAGCTCAATGGGAGAAGCGCAGGGATTCACTTTTTGTTTTTGTGGATAAGCCTGTGATGGATAACAAAGTCAAGGTTACTGTAGGAGTGAAGCTCACCTAGAGGAAGGGCTCTAATCCCAGTGCGACTGGTGGCTCTCTCCCTGCAGCCATTCTCTTTCAAGCCTCAGGGATGGGCTTCAGCCGTGGCTATCCACAAACAGGGAAGGTATGTAACAAAGCCTTTCCGCTGTCTGAAAGGCTTCAAAATTTGTATTTATTTATTTATTTATAAAATATTTTACCAGGAAGTAATACATTGAGAGTTACCCCTCGTTTTCAAGTATGTCCTGGGCACAGAGTAAAACAAATAATACATGGTTTCAAGTACAGTTACATAAATGAACAGGGTATACATTATATACAAGACATTGCATGCACAGTTATAGAAGATTATATTATGAGCGTACTGTATGAAACAGTTACAGACCAGGTTAAAATGTGAGACAGCCTTAGATTTGAAAGAACTTAAGCTGGTGGTGGATATGAGAGTCTCTGGTAGGTTGTTCCAGTTTTGGGGTGCACGGAAGGAGAAGGAGGAACGTCCGGATACTTTGTTGAGCCTTGGGACCATGAATAGTCTTTTGGAGTCTGATCTCAGGTGATAGGTGCTGCATGTGGTAGGGGTGAGGAGCTTGTTCAGGTAGCTGGGTAGCTTGCCCAAAAAGTATTTGAGGGTGAGACAGGAAAGGTGAACTTTGCGCCTAGACTCTAGTGATGACCAATCTAGTTATTTGAGCATTTCGCAGTGATGTGTGTTGTAGTTGCATTGGAGAACAAAGCGACAAATTGAATTGTAGAGGGTGTCAAGTTTCCTAAGGTGGGTTTGAGGAGCCGAGCCGTATACTATGTCTCCATAGTCAATAATTGGCATTAGCATCTGCTGTGCAGATAAATAAATCCTGTCTGAGTCCAGCAGGGAGCTTGTTAATTTCAGCAGGAGTTAATTGATAAGTCCCCACCTGTCTCATCAAGCCTGCTTAAAATCCTGATATACAGACTGCATAAAATCTTACGCATAGGGAGAATCTGTGCTGCCAGAGAGATCCCAGGGGAAAAAGAGACTCTCAGTTCCCAAGGCACGCCTGGTGCCTGGAGTCCGCCAGGGGGAACCCCCACAGACATCACCACAGACCCTTGATTGACATGCGGAGGTAACTCTCTTTGGACTGTGTCAAAAGTTGGTAAGAGGTCTAGCCTTACATCCCTCAGATAGGGGCTGCTGAATGTTAGTCAGTCCCCTACATGAGGTGAGGCCTGGTTGTTATTTTTTGCTCTAATTTTGTTTGACTGAGTTGTAGCTAGTTTCTGTTTGTTTGAACCCGCTGGCTAATAAAGCCTATGTTTATTTCTCCTAAAACATCTCCGGTGTTCTATCCCCTGTGCACATCTCTTAGAGGTGTCTTATGAAATAATGTAGCACTGTAAATATAGGCTTTTGTCTCTTTAGTATCCAGTCATTCTTTCCATCTGACTTACTGTACCTAAGAGTCATCTTGGAGATCTGGCACATGAGCAATTTCGCAGATAATTCTCCATTCTAAAAGAGTGAGCCTGATGCTGTGTACAGCCAAGGATAGATCAGAGTATTCTGCCTCCACTCTCAAAGCTATGCTATTCAGATACAGTGGCGGCACATCTTATTCTAACATGGCCGCAACGGCAGCATGCGTTCGGTTCGCATGGTGAGGCGGCTTGTCCGAGCGTCACTGTGACATCAGTGTCACGTGGCGCGCCCGATTCCCCGGCTTCCCCGGCTTCCCCGGCTTCCCCGACATCCCCTGAAGTTGAAGCGAGGTAAGCGGGGTTACAGGGGAAGCAGAAGGGGCACAGCAGGAGCAGCCAGGGGGTCGGGAAGGGAGAGAAAAATGCGCGCGATGCGCGTGAGTGGAGGGGAGTGCACGGAGGAGATGCGGCTGGCGCGCGGTCTAGTTCGGCGCCAGCCCGAGTTAAGCCCCGGTCAATTACGGGCAAATGTTAGATTAAGATGTGCCGCAACAGTATTACCTGTATGAACATTTCCGTTTCTAATAGCTTCAGGGAGGATAACTTTATACAAACTACTGTATCCCAGTTAATGAAATTAAACAAAACAATATAATAATAATAGCATGTACTTGTACAGCGCTGCGAGTTTTACGTAGAGCTTTACAGAGACATTTTGCAGAGACATCCCTGCACCGTGGAGCTTACAATCTATGTTTTTGGTGCCTGAGGCACAGGGAGATAAAGTGACTTGCCCAAGGTCACAAGGAGCCGACACCAGGAATTGAACCAGGTTCCCCTGTTTCTCCCTACTGATAAACATCTAATGAATGCTACTAAATGGTTACAGGTGAATAGGATATCACATTGTGTTTTTTATGCATAGGTAATGCTTATTTAATACGGTGATATTAATTGTGTTAAATTACATACTGTTTGTGGCCAATTTTGCATCAGTCCATTTTGCAATGGAAATATTGTAGCGTAAGGAAAAGGCTGCTTAAATTCTTCTGCTAACAGAATTACAACAAAATATGGATGTGTGTGTAACACCCCTGTCCCAACCGGCAGTCAGAGATAGGGTGTATATAAATTCTCTCTCTCTCTCAATGTCTCTGGTTCTATCAGACAGGGTTTACAGCAGGGGTGGGGAACTTTTTTTCTACCAAGGGCCATTTTGATATTTATAAAATCATTCGAGGGCCACCCAAAATGATCAACTTAAAAAATTAGCCTGCTATATTTGGTCAAACATTTAATTAACTCACCACTAATGTGATGGCTGGAACTGCTTCTCTTTGGGTGACTGACTGACTCTTGGGTGATGGGTGACTATGACTGACTGTGGGTTGGTATCTGTGCACATGCAAATCCACACGCGCGCGCACGCACACACAGAAATCGGGCAGGGGGTAGGGAAATCAGACTCTCAGACCCACTCTCTCTCAGACTCTCAGATGCACTCTCTCTCTCAGACCCACTCTCTCTCTCAGGCTCTCAGATCCACTCTCTCTCAGACCCACTCTCTCAGACTCTCAGACCCACTCACAGACTCTCAGACCCTCTCACTCTCAGACCCACTCTCTCTCACTCTCAGACCCACTCAATCTCAGACCCACTCTCTCTCACTCTCAGACCCACTCTCTCTCACTCTCAGACCCACTCTCACTCAGACTCTCCGACCCACTGTCACTCAGACTCTCAGACCCACTCTCAGACTGTCAGGCCCACTCTCAAGACTCTCAGGCCCACTCTCAAGACTCTCAGACCCACTCTCAAGACTCTCATACCCACTCTCAGACATACACACTCTCTCTCAGACACACACACTCACTCTCTCAGACACACACACACTCTCAGACACACACTCTCTCTCTCAGACACACACACTCACTCTCTCAGACACACACACACTCTCAGACACACACACACACTCTCAGACACACACACACACACTCTCAGACACACACACTCTCAGACACACACACACTCTCAGACACACACACACTCTCAGACACACACACACTCTCAGACACACACACTTTCTCTCTCAGACACACACACACACACTCTCTCTCTCAGACACACACACTCTCTCTCAGACACACACACTCTCTCTCTCAGACACACACACACTCTCTCTCAGACACACACACTCTCTCTCAGACACACACACTCTCTCTCTCAGACACACATACTCTCTCTCAGACACACACACACTCTCTCTCTCAGACACACACACACTCTCTCTCTCAGACACACACACACACTCTCTCTCAGACACACACACTCTCTCTCTCAGACACACACACACTCTCTCTCTCAGACACACACAGGGGGAGGGAAATCTGATCGGGGGGATCGGAGCAGGTGCCCTTCGCAACTGCTGCTCGGTGTGGGGAGAAGGACCGTGTAAGTGCGCAAGGGGGGGGGGGGAATCTGAGCAGGGGGGATCGGAGCAGGTGCTCTCATCCGCAACTGCTACCCAGATGTGCGAGAGGAGGAGAGGCGGTAGTAGAGGTGTCTCTCCCACCGCAGGCTCATTTATTCTATCCCCCAAGACTCTTATACCCCCTCCCCCCCCATCCCCCACTCTTCTTATACCCTCTCCCCCCCAGAGCGCTGCTTACCCGCGCCGTCCTGGTGATACTCGGTCCTTAACCACCTCAGGCGGCTGCTGCGACACAGACACGTGAAACACACAACACACACACAGTGACAGTGAGACACACACACAGAGACAGTGAGACTCACACAGAGACCGTGACACACACACAGAGACAGTGACACACACACACACACACACACAGTGACACACACACACACACCACACAACACACAAGTGACACGTGAGAACACCAACAAGACAGTGAGACACCACACAGGACAGTGGACTCACACAGAGACAGTGACACACACAGCGACAGTGACACACACACACACACACACACAACACAACACACACACACACACACACACAACACACACACACCACACCACATCACACAAACACAACACAACAGTGACACACATACACAGTGACAGTGAGACACACCAGTGCCAGTCAACACACAGTGACAGTGAGACACACACAGTGAAGTAGACACACACAGACTAGACCACACACAAAGACGACACACACACAGAGACAGTGCACACACAGAGCCAGTGACACACACAGACGACAGTGGACACCACACAGAAGAGAGAAGAAGTGAGACAACACAGTTCCCAGTCAACACAGTGACAGTGAGGACAGAGACACGTGAGGGACACACACAGAGGACCCAAGAGACACACACAGACAGTGAGACACACACAGAGACAGTAAGACACACACAGAACGGACACCCAGAGACAGTGGACACACACGAGACTGAGACACACACAGAGACAGTGAGACACACAGAGACAGTGAGACACACACAGAGACAGTGGGACACACACAGAGACAGTGGGACACACACAGACAATGACACACAGAGATAGTGACACACACACAGAGACAGAGACACACACACACACACACACACACACACACACACACACCACCACACAACCCAACAAACACACCCAACACACACACAACAACACACACACCACACACACATACTAGAGACCACACACACAGTGTACACAACACAGTGACAGAACTGACACACCTGCCAGTAAGACACACAATGCCAGTCACACACAGGACAGTGCCAGACACCACACAGTGACACGTGCCAGACACAAACAGACAGTACCAGAACAAACAAACACACCACACACACACACCACAAAACACACCACACACAACACACACACACACACTAGCCACCACACACAGCACACACACACACACACACACACACACACACACCACCACACACACACCACACACACACCACACACACAAACAAAAAAATGACACCCCACTGGAAAACACACACACACAAACACAAACACACCACAATGCAAGAACCACACACACAGTGACACACACACACACACACACACAGTAAGCCCACCTCTGCAAACACACACAAACATAAGGCCTCTCCCCCCTTGGGGTGGGTAAGGTGTCTGGGAGGGGGTATAAGGGGGCACGTGTGTTACCTGGGGCCCGTGGATGGGCTGCTGGAGCTGCATAGGTAGCCGTGCAGCTGAGAGACTGGCAGGCCCGCAGAGCCTAAAGGGAGGGACAGAGGGTAATAAAAGGAGCCCGGCATTACTGGAGGAGAGAAGGGAGGGGAGCAGTGCTGTAGGAAGGGGCGGGCCAAAAAAAAATCTTGGCAGAGTGACAGCACGGGCAGCCAATCAGGAAAGGGGGAGTTTAAAAAAAAAAAAATTCCGGGGGCCGGACCAAATGATTTCGCGGGCCCGTGTACCCCACCCCTGGTTTACAGCTGTTCCAATAGAGTATGTAGCTCAGTTGGTTTACCTCTTATCTCAGGGTCTTCTCTCCCTCGTGGGGTCAGGTCAAGGCTGTGTGGAGGAGTATAATGAAATAGAGCAGGGCGCCAGGAACTTTTTAACTTGAGTATTTGTTGGGTGCATCAGATCAACATACAAAGCATATGCAGGACAGGTTATCATCCCATTTACAATGTAATCTTCCCTAGGCACTTTAGAAATGCTCACCTCATCTGGTCCCTACATAACCCAGGGTGGTAGCTTTCACTTTGTCCCTCCCAATCCCTACTTTACTTGGTGGAATGATGTGTCTCTTCTCTGGCTTTAGGAACTGACACTTCTTTGTTGGATAGGTTGCCAGTGTTTGAGGCCCTGGTTCTCTCATGTCTTCAGAACAGGTCCCTACCTGTACCTATCACCCTCCCCTTGGGGTAGGCTAGCACTCACCCCCTTATGGGCAAGGCAGGACAAGAATTCTGCAGGATGGTTTCCCCCCACCCAGGACAGCATAAGATAGTCTTCACCCCCTTAGGGACTGAACCTCAATCTAATTTGGAGGGATCACATCTTTTATAAAGGAGGAGGAGACAGTTATTATGCTCCAGTAATTGGGCAGAATTAAATGTGGCAAGGCCCTCATCCTGTCATGTGATTCCAACCGCTCCCAGACATGTGCCTGAAAGATGCAACATAATAGATACTCTATAGGAAGCTAACTCACATGCAGGGCCATGTGCTACATGTTAACCTTAGCACTGCTTGCTATTACCAGGACTTGCATGCCAGGCCAGAGAAATATAGCAGGGTGCCACATGTGGTTTTGTAACACTTGTGCTGCCCACGAGCAAGACAGAACCCCGGTACTGAGTTTGGGAAGTAGTAAACCACGCACCCACAGCAGTGGATGTGTACCTGGCAGGCGGATTGTCAACGTAGCCGGGTCTGGGCTGGAGAGAGTGGGTTAGTTGATACTTGCCAAGGTCTTGGAATGGAGAGTTCAGAATAGTCAAGTCCGTTTGCCATGGTCTGGGGTTGGAGAGGTCAGAATTGTGAAAGTCTGTATATCCGTTGTCTGGGGTTGGAGAGGTCAGAATTGTGGAAGTCCGTAAACCCTTGGTCTGGGGTTGGAGAGGTTAGAATTGTAGAGGTCCGTATAGACATGGTATGGGTTGGAGATATCCGCAGAGTCAAGGGTAAGCCGGGGTCAGTAGCCAGAGGGGTTCCAAAAGTCAAGCTTGCTCGGTACACGAAGAGTTAACTGCAAGAGAACAAAGGACAGGCAGCAAGGCACAACAGACACAGGAGCTCAAGGCTACAACAAGTTATGTTCAGCAATGTGGGAAAGGAACTGCAGGGTATTTAACAGGAACAGGAACCAGTAGCAAAGGGGGCGGAGCAGAGGCGCAGCCTCCACGGAGGCAAAAATTGGGTGCAGGAGACAAGTGGGCTAAACGAGTACTTGCCACTCAGCTGGGGAGCGGTGCACGTCGTCACGTGTGCGTGCCGCGCGTGAGAGAAGTGCGGCGCATCTGAGGGGGCGGAGCTAAGCTCCATGGCACACTAGAAGAGCTGCACGTGCGTGCACGCTCTGTAAGCAGAGCGGGGGTGCGTGCACGCGCTAGTGCCAGAGCGGAGGTAAGGAGGGAACACGTTGCGAAGGACATATTCCCCGATTCCTTACAGGTTGCACATAAAGTCCTTCTATTCACTTTGCATCTTGGAAGTTAGGATTTTTTTTGATTTGTTGTGCAATTTTTCTTGAATTGAGGAAAATAAAGTGAGACCTTGTGACGGAGCGGCCTTGTCGGTATGTCAGGAAAGAGCTTAAACACCACTTTCTTGCAATAAAAGGGCTTTATTTCCCTTACCAGGGACAAAGTTGTGGTTGCTCAGAAAATAAAGCAATGACAGTAAATGGCATAAGTTTGCAACAGACACAATAGTCCTTAGTCCCAGGTACATAAAAGGGAGTTCAGGATCTCCCCTCAGCCAGGCTCTCTGCAACCTGTTTCCTCACAGGTTGAGAGCAAAATGACAGCCTGGAAGAATATGCTGTCTGCCCTTTAAACCCCTTTCCAATCAGCTAGCAGACCTACCAGCTAGGGTGTGGTTCTTTTGGTCTGCTAAAGTGAGTGAGTTTTGTTTAACCTCTTGTATATTCCCTCACATACCTCTCCCCTCAGAGTGTTGCTCTTCGCACACTCACCTTTCCAAACAATCCCTCCCCCCACACCCCCTGTTCCGGGACAAAATTTTTTGCATTCGCAGCCCTATGTTTTACCCGGAATGAAAAGGGTTGAAGGGAGAGGTACCAGCGCGTTACTCTGAGGTTTGTGTCCGTCATTGTATGAAGCCATTTTAGGGGAGCATGGTCTGTGACCAGGGTGAATGTGGTACCCAGGAGATAATACCTGAGCGGTAATACTGCCCACTTCACCGCTAAACACTCCTTCTCTATTACAGCGTAGGCCTGTTCTCTTTTTAAGAGCATCCCACTATGGTATAGGACCAGACACTCTTCCCTGTCTACACCCTGAGACAAGACGGCACCTAAACCTACTTCTGATGCATCTGTCTGAAGAATGAAGGGCTTCTCAAAGTCTGGACTCTGTAAAACTATCTCTAAACAGAGTATCCTTTTCACTCCCTGACACACCTCCTCACACAGGACTTTATTGGGCGCCATGTTTCTGGAAAGCTTTCACCTGCTTTTTTGTTGTTGGTACTGGACAATCCATCAACGCCTGCACCTTGCTGCAGAAAAGCTTTATTTGTCCATTACCAAGTATGTAGCCTAAGTACTTTGTTTCACTTCTCCCTATTGAGCATTTTGCTGGGTTGGCAGTCAGGCCTGCCTTTCTAAGGGACTTTAGTACTGCTGCCACTTTAGCCAAATATGTTTCCCAATCTGTACCATAAATGACTACTGTACATCATCAAGGTAGGCTGCTGCATATCTGTTATGGGGTAACAATATCTGATCCATTAACCTCTGGAAGGTAGCGGGAGCCCCATGCAATCCAAACGACATGGTCCAAAAGTGAGACAGACCACAAGGAGTGGCAAAAGCAGTCTTTTCCTGTGACTTTTCTGTTAAAGGGATCTACCAATGTCCTTTGGTCACATCTAATGTGGTAATATACTTGGCCTTCCCCAGCCACTCTAACAATTCATCAACTCTGGGCATGGGGTATGCATCGAATTTAGAAACCACATTTACTTTTCTAAAATCTATACAGAACCGTGTAGACACATCCAGCTTAGGGGCTAACACGATGGGGCTATGCTACTCACTCCGTGACCTATCACCCCCAATTTAAGCATGTTTTCTAGTTCTGTTTCTACTGCTCCCCTTAATTTTTCAGGAATTCGTTATGGTCTCTGTTTCAGTGCCGGGTTCAGGGAAGCTGGACTTGGGGCATCAGTGTTTGTTGCAGCTCCCATCTGCTGTACCAGCTGCTGTTGAGTCTGTGTCTGGTGTGCTGTTAGCTGTAGGAAAAACTGCTGCTGTGCAGCCTGGTTTTCAGCCTCTCGCTGCTCTTGGGCGGCCTGTTGTTGCTGCTGTAATGGTGTTTCCCCCACCCAATCGCAGATAGGGGCCATTACAGGGTGTATGGTGCATATACCTGCTGGAAACAGGAGGACTGAGTCGTCCGCCAATGGTCGTGGGGAACAGGCTACTGGGGTTCATAACCCACATATCTCTTTAGTAGTGCAGCGCCTCCATCTGCCGTGGACTCCAGAAACTGAAGGTGATCTCCCATGGTAGAACTTATTACCTCTCCCCCCAGTAAGGTCACGCACCAGGCAGGAGGTATATTGCAAAACAGGAACGGGTTTATTCCTACACTCTGCAGTAACAGTTACGCGGCAGTCTTCTGCTGAATACAGTCTCTCAGATCAGTTATCACTGTAGATGGTCCCTGGACCGTCACTACAGAAAAGGGCACCCGCAGCCATCCTAGTTCTTCCTTACCACCCTATCAGAGGCAGAGGTATGGTCCATACTCGCTCTCCCCCGGAGGGAAAAGCACATGGGAATGCCCCAAACTCAGGCTCCCAGTTGTGTGACCTTCCTTCCTCAGAGGGGAAGGAACAACTCTTAACTTTAGTAGGGCGGTCCTGTCCTTAAGTACAGCCAGGAGGCGGGCACCCCATTGTCCCAGCTACAACAGGATGTACCACCCTCTGCTGTCACTCAAGTGTAGTACCAAAGATGAAGGGGGAAACCCCCATACCAACTACTGGCAACCTGATAGTACCATGGTTTACTGCCAACCCATTGGGTAGAATAGTAGCCAGAGATGGCCCTGCTACTTGCCCATTGGGTGTGACTGTAACTTTGTCTCATAACAAAACAGATCTGGATACTGATATGCCATCACATCCAGTATGTGCCCAACCGGTATCCACCCTTCAGGCTGACACTCTCTGGTTGTTGGTAGGCCCGCCCTTAGATACATCCATTTCTCTAAGGCTGCAAAAGCACACATGGCCTTTCTGAAGGAATTAACCCATCCACTGCCTGCACCTAACAGGACTTACACTGGTAGGACCCAGGAAAAGAAGTAGCGGCCGGAGGCTAGGCTACACATGCAAATGAGCATACACAAACTTATTAGATGATCTCTTTCTCCCCTGGTCTTTCCCTCTCTCACCTCTCTTTCTCTCCCCCTCGCCTCACTCTCTTACTCCCTCTCTCTCCCCATCCCTCTCTTTATCGTCTCCTTTTTCTCTCCCTCTCTTTTTCCTTCCTGTCTATCTTTTCCCCCCTCCCTCGTTTCTCCCTCCCTCCTTCTCTCTGCTCCCTCTCACCCCTCCCTCCCCTCTCTGCTCCCTCTCACCCCTCCCCACCCTCTTTTTTTCTGCGCCTCTCCAGGTCTTGTGAAATGTTATCAATCCTTGCAGCCTCTGAGACTAATTTACTTTATTGTTGCAGTCCTGAATGACTGGTAAAATATTTCGGGAAAACGTTTAAACAAAATAAATTTGCAAAAATATTTGCAAATACTGTTGGGACACTTTCGCACATCTCTACTTATTATGACCCTTATTCTGGGTGTAGCGGTCATGTAAAATGCCTACAGTCATCTCTCCTGCTGGCAGTAAGGCCTGGTAAGTGTGGGCATACCAGCAGTAATCATGGAGGTTTTCCCTCACACCCTGGTGGGGTGCTCTGTGTATGGCTGGGACTGGTCACATGCTCTGACTCCATGGTTAGTGATGTCAGAGATGTGTCAGCCTCAGAAGCTTACATAAGGCACAGCACTGTGTTCTAAAGTTAGTTGTTGTGGAGTTGCTAGAAAGTTGCTGGAAAGTTCTACCTGAGTTGCTGTCTAGTTCAAGTCCAGTTGAGGAGGAGTTCTGTCAGTTATGATATAGTAACTCCATGGGAGGCTGTGTCCAGGGACCTGGCACAGGACAGTGATTCCTGCGGGAATAGTGAATCCCTGATCTAGGTGATATACCTATCAAAAGGGAGCACTGGCGAGATGAGCGGCTGAAGATACTCCTTGTGGAGGGCAGTTGCCCTGCCGTGTCAATAAAGATGAGTTCAGCCAGAAACCCTCTCGTGTATCTATCTGGAATGAGTGTACAGAGAGGAGCACCACGGAGGAGTTCCTCGCCAGGATCATCCCCTTGCGGACGCAGGGACCCTGGTGAGGTGGAGGCGCTGCACTGGAACTAGGTGAGACTCAGCACACTACCTCAGCTGTCTGTCTGACGGGTCCTCCCCACACACCATCATGCGGGAGACTCAGGAGTCCTGTAGCCAACAGGTGCACCATATGACATATTCACACTGTAATGGGGTCCGGTTAGACCACAGGGGCCAATGTGAGATTGGGTGGGTCAGGCCGGGCCAGAAATACCGTTACATGGGCTATCGCACAGAACGTCCCGTTGAAGGCAGTGTGTGCTATCACAGCTTACTGATTTAGGGCTTATGCATTAGTAAAATCCTTTTGATGCATATCCCTCAAATAAGATAGGGCTTTTTTTAAACATAGACAAAGTGAAAAAGAGAAAATAAAGTCATGACAGTGCTTGTGTAAGATTAATGCAAGTCCCTTTCTGTCTTCATACGAGGCAGTATTTTATAAAATCACTGATGATGCACCTGCCTATAACCTCAAGCCTGGGCTTTTATAGATCTGAAAATATATGGGGTGTTCTATTTCATATAGAGATGTTCCTGATGTCTTCACTTGAATTCTAGGTACAGCAAACCTTGGCTCGGTGATAATTTACTTTATCTTCAGATAGACTAAAAATGAAACTGCCAGACAGAGTAGTTCAAATATTTATGTGAAAGTCTAGTGTATTTTATAATCAACAAAGGAAGTGACCTACTGTATAGTCCACAAAATGTGACACACATTAACCTCAGCATTATAATTATTAAATAGAAAATTATTTAATAATTAATGCTGCCAGCTTCCCTTCCCTAGAATCACTGTATTTCTCACTTTAAGAAGCCAAATGCATGTTTCAGAGATATAGAGGTGTTCTGGCTAGTTTACTTGCACTATAGATATAGCAATCCAGATAACATTGATCCCTATTTCTCAGTAAAATGTTAATTGGGGATCTGTGATAATTTAATGTATGTCCAGATAGACTAGATAAAATACTGCCAGAGGGAGTCACTTAAATATTTTATTGCATCTCTATTATTTTTTATCTAGTATATGAAGTCTTATCAGCTGCATTATGGGAACTAGAAAAATAATTGATGCAAATCCGGACCGACTGAAATCATACTACAAAGAGAGAAATGATGATAATAACATTTGACATACAGTATCAGGCATCTTATCTATTATGGTGTTTATGCAATGATCTGTTATTGTCTGTCCATCTGTAGTTTGCACTGTGGGATACCTTCTTTGTACTCTGATGATGTCTCACATAGCATGTTCCCCAGCCTTCAAAAGCCTGTGCTACTCCTGCATACATTAAAAACCACTCATTCAAAAAGATCAGTCTATTGAATGTTGTGGTCTATTGCCCTTTACTGAAATACCATTACAGTATTATATTGGTTGATGAGTACTGTTTATGTATTTTTAATAGGATGTTGTTCATTCAGTTGAGTCTGATGGTTCCATGCAAAATGCATTTGTGGTGATAAAAAAAACCCTGGGATTATTAAAACAAATAATGGTACAACTCCTTCACATGCTCTTACAAAATGTTAAATAATTCCTGACATGGATAGCTAATTAAGAAACCAAATCAGATGTATCCACATTTTTGTTCTGTAAGACATTGCTGCTCTATTTCTTCACAAATTAAGAACCCACTTTCACTCCCCTGTCTTGTACCCATATGTGCTAGTATCCCCACCTCTTGTAACATATCTGTTTCCTTTGGCCTATCCTGATCACAATTCCTTGAACAGTGCATCTACATTGTCTATTCTATTTTGCATGCTCCCTCACATTTTGTGGTCAATCTTTTTGAGCTCAGAAATAATTCTGGCCACTGGCGCCTTTTATCGAACTACATTTCTGGGATGGAGCATAGCCTTTGCTTAGCTGTGTCAATGGCTGTACTATGGCTGAGAAGTTATGCACAAACCTCCGATAGTACCCACAAAATAAAAGGAAAGATCTAAACTCAGGTAATTGCCTCGGCTTTGGCCAAGATGCTATTGCCTCCATTTTTGAAGGTCAGTGGCAACTCCTTTTTCAGAGATAATGTGTCCCACATATGTACCTGATGTCTTGCAAAACTGGTGTTTGTCTAGAGAAAACTTCAACTCGTATTCGTTCAACTGGTCCAGCACTTTCATCAGATGAGCCTCATGTTCATCTAAAGTCCTTCGAAGACTATAAAGTCATCCAGTTATGCTAGCACCTACTGCAGGTTCATATACCACACTACTTGTTCCATGAGTGGCGGGTGTTCAAATTAGGTAGAATCCCAGGGGGAAGATAAAGGCCATCTTCTCTGTGTCTTTTTGATACATGGGGAACTAGTAGTAACCACTTTCACAGTCATGGGCTGAAAACCACTTGCTCCCTGTAAGGCAATTTAATGCATCTTCTATTTTGGGCATAATATACTGGTCTAGGGTGGTCTGTTTATTCAATGTAAGGTAATCTATATGCATTTGCACTGCTCCACTTTTCTTCTGGGCAACCACAATTGGAGGAGAATAAGGGCTCCTTGTATCTGATATTATACCTGCTGTCAATAACTTCTTTGGCACCTCACATCTTCAATATCAGTTGGGGCCAGCCTACCTGACCTTTCTCTTAATGGATGGGTATCATGTAGGGATATTTGGGGATCCACTCCTTTAGCTCATCCCATGTCCCACTCGTGGGTGAGAACATTTCAGGATTTCTGGCCATCTTTTCTCTTAGACGTCCCTTCAATTCCTCAGATGCAGGGCTGTCCCCAAATTAAAAAAAAATCCTAATCAATCTACCCAGGCTAGTCTTCATCTGCCGGGCTTGACCCATCACTTCGGCATGGTACAGGTCAACCATCACCATACCTCTTCTCACAAGTAAATTTTGAGTAGTTTAATTCCATACTTCGGCTGTTACCCACTGTAGCAGATACTGACAGAACCCCACTCTTCCCTAACAGTCCACCTGGAAATTCTCCATGGGGAGGGCCATCTATAATCATAATAGGGCCTTGAACTTCTCGATGGAGTGTCACCCTTTCGTCTATTTGATGGACTGTTGGGGGACACTCTCACAGGATGGTGTGTGATTAGTCTAATCTCTCGGAAGTTATGACAGGTTACTTGTTTTCTTCTACACTTGCCGATAAGCCTTCAAGCACAAGGGGTGAATGGTACATGTCTTACCATGATCATCTCCTCCAACCGTCTGACACGATTTTTGTAGTCAGACAAAAATATTTGTATTTGTTCCGATTAGAGCCCTCGTCTCATCTTTGCTCCAGACCACAGGACATATCAACACGCCCACATTCAATGGTCCCAACACGACCACACTCAATGGTCCCAACACTCCCGTGACTTTTTTCAGGAGCTCCAACTCCACCACCACATACACTAGATAAGGGTATCTGGCATCACAGAGGCCCCACCAGAAGCCAATTTAATGGCTGCAATGGCAGATGTGTCAGATGTTTGTCACTACATGGTTTGAAGATAATGGACACTTGTGAATCACTATCCAGGAGTCTTCCTTTCAATGCAGGCTTTTACTCTAGCGGAGGGACCAAGAAGGCCATGAGGCAGATGGGATAGTTATGGTCTCGACAAAGATAGCCTTTACAAAGCTTTTCTCCACGTGGGGCCCAGTATGCTCCTTCACAGAGTCCCTTTGTTGTTTCCCTGATTTGATCATGTGTTGCATATTTTCTTGTTCTCTACAGTATCTGGTGTAATGCTTGTCTTCCCTACATCTATAGTAGATGTTGGGGTTAGTTCCATTAGAGCAGGGGATTCCCATGAGTTCATCCTCCCTCTCGAGGGTGGCTCTTGTCTGGGGACCCATCGGGCCTTTCCCATTGATCAGCCTGAGTACTAAACTATCCCTCTCCCTGGGGAAAACTGCAGCACTGTGGTCCTCACTACCCTGGGGACCCTGCACTCCAGAAATCTGTGGTACTTCCCTAGAAGTCCTCTGATATGCCTCGCTCTCTAAAATAAAAAAGAAAAGTCCCAGCAAAAGAAGCAGTCCCTAACAAATGTTCAATTGAGGAGAAAAAACCACAATACCACCAATATAAAAAACAGACGTTACTGTATGTGTAATAGCAAAATGCTCCGTGCAGTCAGAGTAGGCTATGGCAATAGGCTGAAGACCACCAAAGGAGAAAAGGACACAGACAAACGAATCCAGGCATCTTCAGCTACGCAGTGCCTGGATTCATTTGCCTGTGTCCTTTTCTCTTTTGAGAGGGAGGCATTCCTTGTACTCCCAGATTTCTCAAGAGGACATTGTCTCCAGGGCGAAGTTCTCTATAGCGTACATTTGCACTCGTATCGCGTCTTATTATTTTGATTCAGTTTAGCGGTGGTTTCTTCAGCCAACTGATAGGCTCTATTGAGGTTTTCTTTCAATCTCCTGATGTACTGGTAGTGGGCAACATTGGGCACTCTGTCGGTGGACACTTCCAAACGAATGTCCACAGGCAATCTAGCTTCTCTACATAATGAAGTAGGGGGATAAGGCATCTTCTTCAGGATGATAAGGCATTGTACGAAATATCTCAATTTTAACTTCAATAACTCTTATAAGTCTACTCTCAAAATCGCAACCTTGGTCAGAGTGCATTCAGTTAGGCAATATGTAATAAACAAAGTATCTCTCCCACAGTACTTTAGACACAGTTATGGCCTTTTTATCTTTGGAGGGGAAGCCTGTGCATATCTGTTATAATGATCTGTTA
Organism: Ascaphus truei; assembly: GCA_036426205.1. Taxonomy (NCBI): domain Eukaryota; kingdom Metazoa; phylum Chordata; class Amphibia; order Anura; family Ascaphidae; genus Ascaphus; species Ascaphus truei. The sequence goes on along the minus strand of CM071568.1, from coordinate 59,654,635 downwards.
TTACTAGAACATTTCCAATGTCCCTGGAATCTGGCTCTGTACACAGAAAGTCCATAAACACCATGGGTCCATGGGACTAGACCTTTTCAGATGACCCATTGGGGCTGCTCATGTTGGTAATGTTTTCCTATGAATGCACCTCAAGCATTTCCGGCAATGCCATTCCACAGATTCCCATATTTACGGCCAGTAGAATCATTTTTTTAGTAGCCCAAATGTCTTGTCCACTCCCAAGTGCCCATGGTCATTATGCAAAGATTTCAGAACCATATATTGCAGTCTTTTTTGTAAGAACAAGCCTATCAGGGTGGTTATGATAAGGAACAACTCAATAGAGTAAGCCATTGTCTATTTTAAACTATACCACTCTCTCATGAGAAAGGTGACCATATTCGCTTCACCAATATGGAATTCTTCCTTTGTATGGCCCAGCGTAGAGGTCCAGCCACAGGGTCTCGTATCTGGGTGAAAATGAGATCTTCCACCTCATTATAGATCCTTTAGTTATTGCCTTTGATGCAGGATGACAGTATTCAGCTGGAAGTGCATTAGACCGACATCCCAGAGAATCTACCACTCAGAGTTCAGAGAAGGCCACTTTTCCTTCCAGTATGGCAGAAGTGGAACCCATAACATGGATCCCTGGACCAGGAATTTCTTCACATTCTCCATCTTCGGGAGCTGGATTTCGTCCAGGCCTCCGGGACAGAGCGTTGGCTCCAATGTTCTTGGAGCCATGCTTGTATTTTAAGGTGAAACTGTAGTTGGATAGGGTGGCCAACCACCTGTGGCCGGTGGCATCCAAAATGGCAGATATCAGGATGTATGTAAAAGTATTATTGTTCGTTCTTATTTCGAAGGCCACACCGTAGAGGTAATCATGCAGCTTATCAACAATAGCCCACTTCAGCGCCAGAAACTCCAATTTATGGATAGGGTAATTTTTCTCACTTAGGGTTAAGCTGCGACTCACATAGGCAATGGGACGAAGCCCAGTGGGATATTTCTGATGAATTACTGCTCCCAGCCCATCAAAACTGGCATCCACATGTAACACGTACGGTTGGTCTTGATCTGCATAGGCCAGCACAGGAGCTTCGGTGAGACTTTTCTTCAACCTTGAGAAGGTCTCTTCACAGGCGGGAGTCCATTTTTCTCCAAATGGTGTTTTTGGATCTGTAGTTCTCTGACGGTTATCATCAGGGTAGATTTTTAACAAGCCATTCAGCGCTTTGGTGATGCAGGTGTATCCTTCCACAAATATTCTATAGTAACTGCAGAACCCCAAGATGGAGTGAAGCTCTACCACATTCTCTGGCCGAGGTTAGTCTACCACTGCTTCTACCTTCGTAGGATCGGTAGCTACTCCTTCAGCAGATACAATATGACCCACGTAGGTTACCGAGGTTCGGCAGAATTTACACTTGTCTAGGGACAACTTCAACCATTCCTGTTGTAGCCGATCCAGAACCTTCAGAAGGCATTCCTCATGCTCCTCCAGTGTTCACACGAAGACTATAATATCATCCAGATAAACTAAACGTTCTATTGGATTCATGTCACCGATGGTCTTCTCCATAAAATGTTGAAAGGTAGCGGGTGCCACACAGATGCCCTGTGGCATCCAGGTAAACTGATAGATCTCCAAAGGACAGATGAACGCCATTTTCTCTCCGTGATCTGGACTCATGGGAACCTGATAGTACCCAGAACACAAATCCAGTACACTGAACCACCGGCTACCTGATAATACGTTAAGGATATTGTCAATTCTCAGTATTTATTTATTTATAAAAATGTTTTACCAGGAAGTAATACATTGAGAGTTACCTCTCTTTTTCAAGTATGTCCTGGGCATAGTTAATATGACAAATAATACATGGTTACAAATACAGTTACATAAATGAACAGGGTATACATTATATACAATACATTGCATGCACAGTTAGAGAAGATGTATATTATAGGCTTATGTAACAGTTACAGACCAGATTAAAATGTGAGACAGCCTTAGTTTTGAAAGAACTTAAACTGGTGGTGGATGTGAGAGTCTCCGGTAGGTTGTTCCAGTTTTGGGGTGCATGGTAAGAGAAGGAGGAGCGGCCGGATACTTTGTTGAGCCTTGGGACCATGAACAGTCTTTTGGAGTCAGATCTCAGATGATAAGTGCTGCATGTGGTAGGGGTGAGGAGCTTGTTCAGATAGGTGGGTAGCTTGCCCAGAAAGTATTTGAAGGCAAGACAGGAAAGGTGAACTTTGCGCCTAGACTTGAGTGATGACCAATCTAGTTCTTTGAGCATTTTGCAGTGATGTGTGTTATAGTTGCATTGGAGAACAAAACGACAAATTGAATTGTAGAGGGTGTCAAGTTTGCTAAGGTGGGATTGAGTTGCCGAGCCATATACTATGTTTCCATAGTCAATAATAATAATCTGCTGTGCGATACGTTTTCTGACCAGGAGACTTAGGGAGGATTTGTTCCTGTAAAGTACCCCTAGTTTGGCATAGGTCTTGGATTGTCAGGGTATCAATGTGCATCCCGAATGTTAAGTGGGAGTCGAACCATAAGCCCAGGTATTTAAAACTAGTGACAGGGGTTAGGGTGGTGTTAGCGTTGGTTCTAATCAGGAGCTCAGTCACTGGAAGCTTTACAAATTTAGTCTTGGTCCCAAATACCAGTGTTACAGTCTTGTCAGTGTTTAAAAACAGTTTGTTTTGGGAAATCCAGTTTTCGAGTCTCAAAAAGTCAGACTGAATTATGTGTTGAAGGTCAGAGAGGCTATGGCTGTGTGCATATAGGATTATGTCATCTGCATACATGTGTATTGAGGCTTCCTGACAAGCTGTGGGGAGATCATTGATGAACACTGAGAAGAGCAGGGGCCCCAGAACAGAGCCTTGCGGGACGCCACAGGTGATATCCAGGGGGTTAGAGTTAGAGCCAGAGATGGACACATGTTGGGATCTACCTGATAGGTAGGACTGAAACCAGTTTAAAGCATGCTTCCCTATTCCAGAGCTCTGGAGTTTGTTAAGCAGGATAGCATGATCAACAGTATCAAAAGCCTTTGCAAAATCTAGGAATACTGCACCAGTGAGTTGACCCCATTCCATTCCACACTGGATTTCATTGCAAACTTTTAGCAGGGTAGTTACGGTAGATGAATAAGTGAAGAATCAGTGCGCAGCTAATTAAAAAAACGTGAAGTGTAAAATATAATAATATATAATACGTGACCTTTTGGAGCGTCTGCAGCTATGGTGACAGGGATGGCTCAAGAACCCCCAAGAACTAGCATATAAAAACACAAAAAACACAGCGCACAACGCTCGTAGTGCATTAAAAATTATATTAACATATACAATAGGTAAGGTGAGTATTGTGCATACATCAATGGAATGGAATGGAATCTTCTTCCCTGATGAAGAAACCTACGGGTTTCGAAACGCGTTGGATAGTGTACTAGCTCTCTATACACTGCCCCACTATTGTAAATTGATCCAGCAACCGGCGCGAGTATCGGCAAAAATCTTCCGGTGACGTCATCAACCCGGAAGTGCCCGAACGGAGGAGAGGGAGAGGAATCCAGCCGGTGTGGGTTCCCCTCTGGAGCAGATATCTCCGTGTGAGCTGTAGATGTGCTGGACTTTCTGTGGGAGCAGGGATTGTGAATAGACTCCATACTTACCCAAATAGGAACCGGTGGTCACGAATCAGTCTCCAGAACCTGTGACGACATCTTATCCGGCCTCCACATGGTGTTTGGGTAACCTATATCCCTGAAATGCTTGTTTAAAACTACCTTGATGTACGCACAATACTCACCTTACCTATTGTATATGTTAATATAATTTTTAATGCACTACGAGCGTTGTGCGCTGTGTTATTTGTGTTTTTATCTGCTAGTTACGATAGAGTGCTTGGGGCGAAAGCCAGATTGGAATTGGCTAGGGAAATTTGTCTTGTTATAGTAATCGCTTAATTGGGAGTGGACACATTTTTCCATGACTTTGGATAGGATTGGGAGAAGGGAGATTGGCCTGTAGTTTGAGACAGTGTTTTTGTCCCCACTTTTGAAGATTGGGACAACTTTGGCAGCTTTCCAGGTCTCAGGGATATGGCCTGCAGACAGGATAGAGTTGACTATGGAAGCAATTGGTTTGGCAATTGCTGGGGCACCAAGTCTTAGGAACCTAGATTGTAGTAAGTCAGGTACACATTGGCTGCTTAATTTAATTTGAGAAGCGCTTGTGTAATCTCCTCTTCGGATACTCGGCCAAATTGAAATTTGTAGGCAGTGTTGCGAGGGGGTGGGGCTATAGGGGTACTGATAGGGTGTATTGATCTGGAATAGTTCTGCGATTCAGTGTACGATAGTCCACACATAGACGTACAGATCCATTTTTCTTCTGCACCACCAAAATGGGTGATGAATAAGGCTGCGGGATTCAGCTACAATAACTGTAGCCTTCATTTCTTTCAGGATGTCCCTAACATCCTCCATGTCTCTGGGAGCTATTCACCTTGATCTTTCACGGAAGGGGGTGGCTTCGCTCAACCGAATGGTGTTTTGGGTGCTTTTATTACAACCTACATCAATCTCACTGGTGGAGAACAATTCTTTCCGCTTAACTAATTTGTCGCTAAGGCGTTTCTTCCATTCCGCCGGTAGGGATGATTCTCTGAAATAAAATTGTAATTCAGAAGAAGCTTCCTGCACTGAAGCAGTGTTCATGTGGGCCAGAGGTTTCACTTCAGTCACGGGGTATATTTTAACCAGTTCTTGATTGAAGTCAACACAAAAACCACTTCAAGCGCAAAACTCCCACTGACTGTATAATGTGATGATCAATCAAGGAATCTGGAAGCAGGAACTCTCAGGATAATATAAAGGAGAGAGATTCATAGGCTGAGTGGCAAACGTCAAGGTTTAAAACCACAGACAGAACATGAAACACAGACAGAGCTCAGTGCACATCAAATGACACCTATACACGGTACAGTGCCTAAATATATGTATATATAGAGATATCTTTTGAATAAAATGGTCTTTTAGTTTAACTCTTTGGCCAAAGTGTTGTAAGCCCTTGAGCCCCTACACGGCAGGCCACATCTCAAGGGTACCTAACACTAATATAAACTCTTAACCTGTACATTACCAGGAAGAATGATTTATAATAAATCTGTCAAAATTAGTTGCATAGTTCTAAGTCTGATTGAAGCTCTTATTAACCTGTACATTACCAGGAAAAGCACTCTGTATTAGAGTTGTCGCAATCAACCTGTAAGCAAGTTCCTCTGAGAGTGAGAAATGCAATGGAGTGAGCTTTTAACAATTTAAAAGTGGGAGGGGTGAGCTTCAAACTAGGGAGGAGGAGCCACCCTCCAAATCAGCCATGACCAGCTGAACAAGAATTGTAAAACATACAGGACACCTACAAGCTCATATTGAACCCCCAAAATAACCACAACATATATATAAGCGTATAAGTGTCACAGAGGAGTGCTACTGAGCATGGCAATATATATTTAAAACCAGAGACAGAACATGAAACACAGTAGATTTAACCTCCGGGCGAGTAAATATTGGCCCAAGCAGCACACGTGTTTGGTTTTTAAACTTTTCCCTGCTCGCGCTGAAATTTTCCCTGCTCGCGCTGAAAAAAAAAACAAACTCCCCATGCCTGACAGCTGATTGGCGCACGCTCCCAGGCTTTGTGGGCGCGCGGCCAGGCTCTATATGAGCCCGCCCCCAACGAGCAGCCATTCTTTTTTCAGATCGTTGGACACGGTAAATATCCTCTGCCTCCATCCTGATGCCTCTCCATGACCCCTGCACTCACCCCCGCGGCCCCTCTGCCTACATCCTGCTGCCTCTCCATGCCCCCTGCACTCACCCCTGTGGCCCCTCTGCCTCCATCCTGCTGCCTCTCCATGCCCCCTGCACTCACCACCGCGGCCCCTCTGCCTCCCGAACACACACCCGTGGCCCCCTCTGCCTCCCGAACACGCACCCGCGGCCCCCTCTGCCTCCCGAACACACACCGTGGCCCCCTCTGCCTCCCGAACACACACCCGCGGCCCCCTCTGCCTCCCGAACACACACCCGCGGCCCCCTCTGCCTCCCAAACACACACCCGCGGCCCCCTCTGCCTCCCGAACACACACCCGCGGCCCCCTCTGCCTCCCGAACACACACCCGCGGCCCCCTCTGCCTCCCGAACTCACACCCACGGCATCCTCTGCCTCCCGAACTCACACCCGCGGCCCCCTCTGCCTCCAGCCGCTCTGGTGCTTCACTGTCCCCTCAGGTCCCCACTTCCCATGTCAGACCGCGTGGCAGGAGATGGAAGCGGGAATGTCCCCCAAGGTCCCAGCGACTGGGAGATGGGCGCGGGGGGGAGGGGGGAGAGCTGTGGTGGTGGTCTGGTTGGGCCTTCCCCTCACATCCTGTGTGTGTGTAGAGAGAGAAAGTGTGTGTGTGTGTGTGTGTGTGTGTATATATATATATGGGAGAGTGTGTGTGTGTGTGTGTGTGTGTGTATATGGAGAGTGTGTGTGTGTATATATGGGAGATGTGTGTGTGTGTGTTGGTTTGTGTGTGTGTGTGTGGTGTGGTGTATATGGAAAGTGTGTGTGTGTGTTGAGTGGTGCGTTGTGTGTGTGTCTATGGGAGAGTTGTGTGTGTGTGTGATGATGGGGAGATGAGAGATGAGTGATGTGTGTGTGTGTGTGTATGGGAGTATGTGTGTGACACCAGAGGTCCCCCCCCAGTCAGTCACCCCCCCAGTCAGTCAGTGACCCCTGTCCGCCACCGTCAGTACGACCCACGTCAGTCACACCAGTCAGTCCCCCACCCACCCAGTCAGTCCACACCAGTCAGTCAGTCACCCACCACGTCAGTCACCCACCCATCAGTCACCTACCCAGTCAGTCAGTCAAGTCAGTCCACCCACCCACCCACCAGTCAGCAGTCACCCAACCCCACCAATCAGTTCAGTCCCACCAGTCAATCAGTCACCCACCCACTCAGTCAGTCACCCACACCAGTCAGTCATCACCCACCCACCCACCAGTCAGTCACCCACCACCCAGTCAGTCACCCACCAGTCAGTCAAGCGTCAGTCACCCACCCATCAGTCACCCACCAGTCGTCAGGCCACCCACCCAGATCAGTCCCCCACCCAGTCACCCACCCAGTCAGTTCATCTCACCCACCAGTCAGTCAGTCAGTCACCCACCCAGTCAGTCAATCAGCCCCACCCAGTAATCAGTCAGTCACCCACCCAGTCAGTCACCCACCCACCAGTCAGTCAGCACCACCCAGTCATCACCCACCCAGTCAGTCAGCCCACCAGTCAGTCACACCCACCCAGTCAGTCAAGTACACAGTCAATCCCGCACCCCACGTTCATCAGGTACCCCACCCACCCAAGTCAGTCAACGTCCCCCACCCAAGTCAGGTCGTCCCCCTGCCCAGTCATCGGCCCCACCAGATCATTCAGTCACCCACCCAGTCAGACCCCACCAGTAGTCACCCACCCACCCACCCAGTCAGTCACATCCACACGCTGTCATCACCCAACGCCCCATCATCATCCCCCCAGTCGTCATCACCCACCAGTCATAACACCCACCTGACCCAAGCACCAGTCAGTCACCCCACCACGTCAGTCAGTTCAGTCACCAAGTAGAACGACCCCAACCAGTCAGTCAGCCACCAAGTCAGTCAGGCAGCCTACTCTCCACCTCGCTCTGTTCTTCCCCTCTCTCTGTCTCGATCCCCTCGTCTATGTCTCTCGCCCCCTCTCGCTCTCGGGTCTCTCTGTCTATCTACTCTCGATACTTCTCATCGCGAAAAGTCCTATAGAGGTTCTAGCGAAAAGCGCTGATCTGGAGATAGCCCCTCGCTCTCTGTCTCTCTCCACCGATATCTGGGTCCTCTCCACTCATCTCTCTATAGCGTCTCTCTCCACACATATCGCATACTAGGTATTATAGCCAAGATCCGATTCGCTGTATGCTACAAAATATCTCTATCCATCTCTCCCCCCATCTATATAGGTCTAGCTCACGAGATAGGAGGAGGGAGAGAGAGAGACATGAGCAAAGAGCAGAGAGAGAGAGAGACGCGAGAGGGATTAGAGAGCGAGAGAGAGATAGCGAGAGGCGAGAGAGAGAGCGAGCGGCGCGAGAGAGCTCGAGAGGCCGGGACAAAAACACAATCGACGACGCGCGGCGCGAGCTGCCACCGGACAAAAGATAGAGAGATGACGCCCCCAGCAAGCAGAGAAGAGCGTGCAGACACAATGAAGTCCTGCTCGAGCACCTCACAAGAGAACCACCCACACAATCTCTCTATACCCACCCCTCACTATTCGCGCTCCCCCCCCACACTCTCTCACATTCAGGATCTGGATCTCTTATTTACCCTATATACCTCAACTTCCCCATACTACACCGAAATAACCTATACTGCTTTCTTCCAGATCTGACTCATGCTTCACACAGAAGACATCGTAACCCCCCCTAACCCAGAAGGCAGGTAGGGAACACATCCCCTCAATGTATAACATTGCGGGAATGAGGGTACATGGACATTGAGAGACTGCGGATCAGGTAAGATCCCAGGCGGGATTTCTGCTTTAGATATTGTGAAGCGGGGGCATCCAGACACTGGTTAAGGGGTTCAGGAAACTAGTCATTCACATCTGGCTTTTATTTTAAATATATCCGACATTCACACACACATACACACACACACACATGTAACAAGGACTAAGTGTAGTATAATGTAATACAATAAATAAATTTATGTCAAAAACGAATGTTGTTCTGACTAGGAATGTATTAAATGTATTTTATTTTAAAATGGGTTGGGGGCGGGACTAGGGGCGGGATTGGGGGCGGGACTAGGGGCGGGATTGGGGGCGGTACTAGGTGACGCACTTGAGCCTCCTGCTTTTTCACCTGAATCTTTAAGTCCTCTAAACTAGGTGGATCCCCTTTAGGAAGAGAGCACCAGACAATGAGGGCTACGGGGTGAGAAGGCATTGATCCTCTCAGGAGCTGTTTGAGTCGATATCCATCCACAGCGGGAAGGAAAATTACTTTTTTTTAAATTAGGGTGCACAACGGTAGCTGTATGTGGCGGACAAAAATGGACATTTCCTCTCCGTCCTTCTGTCGGAGAGCATAGAATTGGGCCAAGAGTTCAATTTCATCATCCTCAGTACCATAGGCATTATTTAGGATCTCGACCAAAGCCTGAGTGGTGACGTCCGCGTGCTGCTCATGGTACATCCTTATTATATTGGTCGCTGGGGGCCTTAGGCATTCAACTTCCACTGTCTCTTTACGGCTTCAGGGTAAGACTATTCGTCAAGTACTTGAAGAGTATGGTCCTTCCAGTCCCCAAACTCTTTTTCACCTATGGGGGTAGGCAACACCCCAGAGAAGGCCTTTAATTTCCGATAGTGGTGAGCCTGCTATGCCATCGCTAGATTATCAGCCAGTTGCCGTAGCACTTCCACAAGCGCGGTTCTCCCACCGGGCTGCTGCCTCAGCTATTCAACCTGCACCCACGAGCTGACTCGGGACTAGCTTCACCTCCACTGGGCCCGCCCAGAGCTGGGAGAGGTTAAAACATCAGGGCAATCCCTTGTCCAGAACCAGGACTAGGTTCCTCTGCTTTCACTGTCAGTTCGGGATATATGAAGGGACAACCTCCAGGGCTGGTTCCATTAAGATACCGAACCCCAGGGCTCTCGTCCTTCTGTAAGTCACGGTTGGCCGTGACGAGGACCGTGCTCCGTGCCTGATCAGTATCCCATTCCCAGTCTAGAACTCTGGTTTCATGTAACCCCGGGAACTGGCTCAGCACTAAATGCAAATCATAGTGACCACGTGGTGGGGAGATTTCAGATCCCAGTGGTGGACCCTCTGCCAAGATGGTAGGGACGTAGTCACAGTTCTGATACATATATATATATATTTTATTATTATTTGTGCACACCCCAAGTCATGAATCTCAGCAGAGCCTCCAAAGGTAACAACCCTATCCCCCCCAAGGGAGATTTGCGGGTAATGTGGGATTACGGGCTAACCTGTATGGTAAAAGAAGGCCTCAGACTCCGCTCATAGGGAGCTTGGGGTGCAGGGTGACCCTGAAGCAAAAATGTATGGGGTTCAGCAACATAGATCCCCTGCTTCAATCATATGTTAAAAAAATCACAAGAAAAAAAAAACAGTACGCTTGAGTTGCTGCTTTAAATTCGGGTGCTGCTAAAGAAATTGCAAATATATAGATGTGTTATTGTCTTTCGCCATCTGCTGGATTACATTGTATTTTTCACTTCAGATTCACTGAAAAAGCACCACCTCAATTAGTTTCATGAGTTTTTAAACGCATGGCTGTAGGGCAGTCTAGTACAGCTGTGTCCAATACATTCACCACTCGCCACACGTAGCAAATAGGATAATGTATTGTGGCGAACGGGGGCACCGGGGAAGAGAGCCGTATCACCTGCCCAGCGGCTGGGGGGGGGGGGGGGGGGAAGGGGGTGCTCCTAGTGACATAACACAACACGCCGGAAGTTGGTCCCACTTCTTTATTCGCCTGTGGGATTGGAGGCCTCCCTCCTAAGTAAGGTGTAGGGGGGTTGTGTATTTGGGGGGGTGTGTTATGTGTATTTGGGGTGTTGGGTGGTGTTTTTGGGGGGGTTGTGTGTATTGGGGAGGGGTGGGGGAGAGGAGCAGGAAGGCGGGGTAGGGGGGTTATATGAGAGAGGAGTCGTGCAACGCATTGGCCATCACCATTTGTGAACGCAACACTATCGTGACTGACACGAGAATTTGGCGAATATGGAAGGACGACAACCACAAGTGTGGCTAGCTTTGAGTTTCTACTGGACACTGCTGGTTTAGTACATGAAAAAAAATCTATTAATGTGTATGTATAAAGGAATCATACGTAAGCACTTTTCCAAACTGGCCAAAAATACAGACGAGTGAAGACCGTCACTAATTTGGAGCCAAATATTTTTTTATTTTTTTAGCATTGATGCTAACATTAAAAAAAATCAATAAAGGTAAAGTCTCACTTACTGAAATCATTAGTATTCTCTAAAAATAAAGGGGTGTGTGTAATAAGGTAATACCATATTCTGTCTAATGTGGAGCAGAGCAAACATTTCACTTGCATCCCTTTGTGCCGGCAGGAAATGTATGAAACCTGTTATTTGTAAGTTTCTTACATGCTTGTTTCTTCATCAAAGATGTTAACTTTAAAACCAGAGACAGAACATAAAACACAGACAAAACTCAGTTTTAGCACATCAAGTGAAACTCATACATGGTAAAGTGCCTAAATATATATGTATAAATATCTATTAAGTAAAATGGTCTTTTAGTTTGACATTTTTGGCCAAAATTGTTGTAAGCCCCTGAGCCAACTTCACGGCAGACCACAATTCAGGGGTCCCTAACGCTAATATAAATTCTTAATAACCTGTGTAATAACAGGAAGAATGATTTATAGTAAATCTGTCAATATTAGTTGCAAAGTTATAAGTCTGATTGAAGCCTTTATTAACCTGTACATTACCAGGAAAAGCACTCTGTATTAGAGTTGTCACAACCATCCTGCAAGCAAACAAGTTCCCCTGTGTGGAAGATGCTATGGAGTGAGCCCTTAACCATTTAAATGTGGGAGGGGGTGAGCTTAAATTAAGTAGGAGGTTGCCAACCTCCAATCAGCCAGGACTAGCTAGGTTAAAAATGTCAAACTAAAAGACCATTTTACTTAATAGATATTTATACATATATATTTAAGCACTGTACCGTGTATGATTTTCACTTGATCTGCTAAAACTGAGTTTTGTCTGTGTTTTATGTTCTGTCTCTGGTTTTAAATATATATTGCCATGCTCAGTAGCACTCCTCTGTGACACTCATATGCTTATATATATGTTGTGGTTATTTTGGGGGTTCAATAGGAGCTTGTTAGGTGTCCAGTATATTTCAAAGATGTTAACATCAGATCAGAATGATGCAAAGAGCAGGCAAAACGGCAGTTATTATGGTCAAGGCAAAATTTACTACACAATACACGTTTAATACTACACTGTCCAACACACTGACACAAGTGGGACAAACTCGGCAAAAAGTGCCAATTAGGTTGAAAATGATGAAACTAATATACATATGCCGGGATTCATCTAGCTCTGATGTGGATTATATCCACCCGATCCGGTATTGACTGCTGTTGACTTGAATAGCAGTTAACGCTGCGTCGGGTGCGATACCCCACATTGAAGCTGGTTAAACCTGCTCCTTAGTTTCAACTCAACATCATCATTATACCCATTTGTGATGTATCCATCTTTATTTCTAGGGAAATCTTATTTTCTCCCTTTATCGTACGGCATAACCCCCCCCCCCCCCCCAAACATAAGAAATCTGTGTTAGATGTAAGAACGCTCAATCACTTTAACAAACACATGTTTATAATGTGATGTGAGTCTTGATTAGATATGAATGACATTTCTTGGCAGATTTGGATCCGCATCGGATTGGGCGGTTCCTTTGGTCCGGGGATTTCCGTGAATTTCCGCGAATCAGTCCCTGGACGATCCGAAAAGGTGGATTAAAATGTCCCTGTTTTTTTTTTTAAAGTAGGTTTTTAGTAAGTGGTCTTCCGGAGCTGAACCCCATTAATTTCCAGTCCGGGGATCCTGTGCTTTCAGAGATACATACATCCGTAAGGGGTTCCGCTATCTCTCTTCAGTTTAAATGTGCCGGGCACGTGGGCCAATAGGAAGCCGGGACAGGGACATTTAAACAGCAGAGAGCTACCGGCCGCATTTATGAAGGTGTGTATCTCGGGAAGCAGGGGGACCCTGAGGTGAAATTAATGGGGTTCAGCTCTGGAGACCCCCTGCTTCATTGCTGTGTAAAAAAAAAAGGGAAAACACAGAACCCTTGAGTTTCTGCTTTAAATGGGGAAGGTGCATACAAAATGACAAATATATTGATGTGTTATTGTCTTTCGCCACCTGCTGGACCACATTGTATTTTGCCAATGAGATTCACTGAATGAAATAGTGTACACCTCAAATCGTTTTATAAGTGTTTAAACTCATGGCTATTGGACGGCCTGTTACATGAAAAAAAGCTATTAATCTTCCCCCCCCTAATCGCAGATCGGGTCCCCTAAGGTGTTCTCGGGTCTGGCTAGATGTCTCTGTGTGATGCATACCTGCTGGCAACACGAGGGCCTGAGTCTCCCGCGATGACATGGGGGACAACAGGAACAGGTTACTGGGGTGGATGCCTTCGTCTTTGTTCAATGGTGCAGCGCCTCCATCTGTAGTAAGCTGAAGGTATGCGGGGTGGAATCCCTACCACAGAAATCCCCCTCCCAGGGATTGAGAGATTCCAGACTCACACAAGGATTATCTTTAAAAGCAGCAGTCTCTTTATTCTCTTGGGCAGCAGCAGCCGACAGGTACAGTGATGCACAGTCCACTACTGTTCTCCCTTGTGATGATCATACCGCCACTCGGAACCAAAGAGCTCTTCCCTCACCACCTAAGCAGGGTGAGAGGTATTTGGTCTACCTCACTGACTACAGCTATATCAGCTCTACTCATGAGCTGATCACTCCTCTCCTCACTAACTCACTATCACTACTGTCAGACTGACAGAACACACTCTAAATAGGAAATGCACTGCTCTTTTATGATCTCAGCAGGCACCGCCCCTGTGTCTCTTGCTTTGACACAGGGTCAGGTGACCTACCTCCACCACTCAGGGCCAGTGCTTGAAGTGGGGGAAACCCATGATAACTCCTGGCACCTGCCCTCACCAGGGATTATACCAGGAGGAGGATAGAACTACAGCCCCATTTCTTACTAGGGCTACATGTGTATGTATAAAGTAAAGATATCTAAGCAGTGTATGTATAAAGTAAAGATATCTAAGCACTTGTCAAAACCGGTAAATAATACAGATGTGTAAAGACGGGGATTGATGCTAAAATTAAAAAAAAATCAATAAATGTAAAGTCTCACTTACTGAAATCATAAGTATTCTCTAAATATAAAGGGGTATTTGTAATAAGCTAATACCATTTGTTGTTTAATGTGGAGCAAAGATTTCACTTGCATCCCTTTGTGCCAGCAGGAAATGTATGAAACCTGCTATTTGTACTGTACGTTTCTTACATGCTGGAGTAACACCCTTTCCCTCCTCCTAAGGGAGATTTCGCTAATAAGGGTGTTTTGGTGGCCTGAGTCTCCACGCTTGGGGAACCTGGGGTGGCTGGTGCAGCGCCAGCACCCGTGAGGATCCCTGCATTGGTGGGATAGCTCCTCATGAACCGGTATACCGATAGGGTATACCTCCAATAACCACAATCCACATAATGTATATGCAACATTATTTACTATGGTCCCATAGCACTCTTCACAATACAATACACACACACACACTAATAATAATATCCAGCAGGAACAATAACCATAATTGTCCCCCTCACAGTACTAATTGTGCCCTAGGCACCTAGAACTTGGTGTCCGGCAGAACAATCCCCACCAAGGATATGTGTGAGGGCAGCGCTACCCTCCCGCGTGTATTGTTGGTGCATGTGGGTACCTTCCTGGGTACTCCAGTACATAGGGTATTCTTTTAGACAGGCTGCATATGTGATCCCACGAAGCAGGGCCTAAAACACAATCCCCTCTCGCCTTACTTCCGGTAGCACCTCGCAGCCGTTCCACCAGGCCTGGGGAATCCTCCGCTGTGGTTCCGTCTGCTTTGCTGGTTCTAACACACACACTAAGGGGGCCGGTCCCTTACTACTGGGCAGCCCTACAATACTCCACTATGGTGTAAGGGAACTAGCTGGGGCCTAGGTGGAATGGGTCTGGCCTAGTCCAGGGGGCTTGACTAGCTCCCTGGACACTACCCTCCCTTAGCCAGCTCCATCAGCACTGAGCACCCCACCTCTAGTCCGCAGAGGAAATCCTGAACAGCCTGGACCTCCTTTTCCTGCAACACCAAACCTCAAGATGGCCGCTGCCTTACACACAGTCCATATGTGTGTGACTGCACCAACCACAACATGGCCGGCGCAACTCATACAAACCATCCCAAGCGATGGGACCACTGCCGGAGTGGAGACAAGGGAGGGTACCCTGCTACACTGGTTTCTTCATCAAAGATATTAACATCATATCAGAATGATGCAAAGAGCAGGCAAAACAGCAGTTATTATGGTTCACACACACTTTGATGAATACTAGTGTAGCCATATAGCCCCTGGCTACAGAATCCTCTGTCCTAACATATAAGCCCTGGTACCAGTGCAGGCAGTGTTAGGGCTAGTCCCTTGTTCTTGCTGTAGTAAGTAACGCCCAGTAGTTACAGAGGGGCTGAGTTGCTGGCTAAGACCTTGGATCCTCCCCTGGTAATAAAATTAGTGGGTTGTTGTTGGTTGTTGAGCCAGGGCTCTGGTTCTGTCTTCCCTCCCACAGGGGAGTGGGAGCTCATCCCCCTTTTCCCATAAGGGGGTAAGGGAGCTAAAGAGGGACTCTTGGGGCCTCAAGCTCCTTGGGTTTTGCTCCAGGGATTAGGAAACTATATGTGCTGTGAGAGAAATAAAGACCCTGTTGTTTTATCCTGCCTGAGTATGCAGTTATTCAGGGGGGAAAGAAGAGAGTTTCCGGCAGGGACTGCTCCTATCTATAATAGTCCCTGGAGGATGGAGGTGCTGCACCAAAAAGATGAGATGAAACACCAAAAGCCTGACCTATTGATCCCCAATACAAACGGCGGACCCTCAGAGCTCCTGAGAACCTACAGGTGAGCACCACACAACACCAGGTAGCGAACAAATCTCCCTTGGGGGGTGGGGGAAGGTGCTACACTAGTATAATATTACACTGCCCAAATCACTGACAAGTGGGAGAAATTTGGCAAAAAGTGCAAGTGCATTACCGTTACCCCCCCCCCCCCCCCCGGGAGATCTTGGTTAAGCTACAGGTGTTGTGGTGCTTGTTACCTGTGAGAGTCCTGGAGAGATGTGCGTTGCGATGGTAAGGGGAAACAGGAAAGGCTTTTGGTGATCCTTCAGGTTCTTTTCGTGGTGTCGGCGCCTCCAGTCATAGCAAGCTCCATGGTTCCTGGAGACAGTCCCTACCATGACAGACTTCTCTCTCATATGCCTACTGTTACTTACGCAGGGGTACATAGAAATTATTCTTTATTGAAGCAGCCACTGCAGTTGGTATTACAGCGCATGCATCATATTTTAGAATGGGTCCCAGACCTCTAGATGGTGCTGGCCTTCTTGCAATATTGAGGCCTTGTGCTCTGCACAGATTTTGGGCTGCACTTAGCTCCACGAGGAGCTGAAGGCATGTCTCAATCCAAGGAGGGGCTGAGCTGGATTCAATACAATTCGGAACACTTCCTCCCTAAGGCACAGAGGGGAAGGGCACAGAGTCTGCTCCATGATTGGCTGTACACAGACTCAGTTCACCTCAATCCATGTCAATAAGAGAGGCAGCATGAGGGGGGGGGGAAGGGGGTAAACCCACAGGATATCCTGTCACTGCCTGTAGCTACTAGGGCTTATGTTGTGACAGGGAGGCAGAAAGATAGCCAGGACCAGTCATGGCTATACTCTCCCCTTAGGTGAAATTCCCATGTCCTCACTGGGATCAAATTTGGGCACCATCCAGTAACCTGGAGCCTGCAATACAGAAACAGGTTACAGCAGATCTCACGACATAACCAATATACAGTACACAGACGTGCTAAACCACATCATCCACTGATTACAGCGAAGATGATATAACAACTCTTCCAACGGGAATTAGGATAGAATCCCTACTTGTAATACTTAGGATCGGGTTTCTTTACCAACCGCCCATCAAACATATTGATCCAGATGAAGTACATTTCAGGCGAACCAGGCCTGTGTCTGATTTCCACCCTATCCTTATAAATGCACGTACCCACTAACCACTCTGCCATAATGGAGTATGTTTTAGACTCGGTGATAAATTTTTTGTGGCTGGTTTTGGAATGGAGATAATCTGGCAGCCTGTTTGAGCCAATCATGCCTGTTGTCTTCTATTTTCTGCATGGTAGGGTCAGGTACATACGGGAATTCGTACCCATGAGACTGACGGTACCTGAGTAGTATAGCCCGGTCTGCTCGGCTAAATTTTATTATTTTGCGGCCAGCTCCTTGGCCAGACAGACCCCAAAATTTAGGCTCACTAAGTTCCACCTCTTGGTATAAAATGGAGGGTCCCTTAGGTATCCATACCTCTAACCCCGTACCCCTAACTTGATCTCCTCTACCCTTTTACGGAGGGCTTCAGGTACTTCTTCAGTTGTAAATTGACCTTCCTCCCACCACTAATCTACTACAGGACCATCAATCAGCAGTAGCCATGTCCTGTTCATACTGAGGTTGTCACTGAAACATAGGATCCCACCACTTAAGGGTTCCCCGGACAGATGTTCTAGATTTTGGCTACTGGACCTAGCGTCCATCGGAGAGGACACACAGGATTCCCCGCGGGCGGCTTCTTCACTGCTCCGGCGTCGTCCTCAGGCATGGGGCTCCTCCAGGGCTCTGGCAGCACCACAGCCTTCTGGATGGACAACTCTGGATCGGGACTCTGCCGCAGGACACGGGTAGGGGAAGATTACTTTACAGGTTTCTGGCAGCTTGCTTCTTATTCTGAAGAGGAGGGTAAGGACACCTCCTCCGGGCCGCGGTGTCGGGCACCCCGCATTCCCTGGCAGTCATTGGCACAGAGCTAGCTTGCTCTGGCATCACCAGGGAATCAAACACCCTGGGGCAGTCAATTTACCATCCCGATCCGCGGACACCGGTTCCAGTCCTGGGATGTGGGGGCTGTCTCGGACACCGGAACATTGGGGCCTTGGTTTGTAGATAGCAGGGCACTGCAGGTCCCGGGGTGTACAGGTAAGGGTAGGTACCTTTGGCACCGGACTACAGGGGCATCCGGGTGTGATGGTCAGAGCACACAGCTCCCGATATTAGTGGCAGCAGGGTAGAACTCTGCAGGGGCCACACCGGTAAGTGTGGAGGCCTGATCGATGGGTTGCAAAGCATCGGTGGGCCCAGGCTGGCAGGCCGCACGAATAAGGCTCTGCAGTGCAGGCACCGCGCGGTGGGGCTGACGTCGCCCCCAGGGAGCCTGCAATTTGGGCAGACAAAGCACAGGTGGTGTTGGCCGTGAATAGTGACTACCAGGTAGCCTCCTGGTAGGTAATAGTTAGCCAACTCCAAAGCAGACATTTTCTCCCGCACGGCAAACAGATCACCTGCTGTTGCAGATGCCGAGTAAGTGCTGCGTGGGGCTGCCGCTGCGACGCCAGGTTCCTGGAGATTATATACACACACGCACATAGATATGTAGCGGATGTAGTCATATGTGCCTGCTATGACCTGCTCTGTCTGTAAGCACTGTTAATACAGACAGGACAGAGTTAAATCTGTGGTTATTCGACCCCCTTAATGCTGCTCTTGGGTGTAGCTGAAGGAAGGAGGTGGTGACTCATGGACAGAGAGTCAGAGGCCTATCGCTGTAGGTCTGATGTCATGAGCCCGCCCCTTCTGGAAGTTCACTTAGGCAGCATGCAAACTATAGACAGTGTCCATTTTAGCCCTGACTACTGCAGAGTTATGAGCTGGAACTATAAGCCCCTCCCATTGCGGGAAAGGCCTGTTCCCCTGAGCTTTGCTTGGGAAGAATACCATCATGGACCTACACTCCAGAACACCATGGGGTGTGTACCATCCAGATGTCTGTGTCTGTGCTGTGAAGTATCGCTGTGTGACACCAACAGTGGATACCCTGAATAAAGAATACCAATAATATTCTCACAACCCAGGGGGAGCATGAGGGAGAAAAACAACAGAAAAAAACAGACTAAGTGCAGACAGTAGGATTCAGTGTGAAAAAATATGATGATTATCTTGGCTCTTCTGTGCAGCCTACTCACAAGATAGGAAAACAGATAAGTGCGCACAAGAATTCTAACTTAATAAAAGTGTATAGGTGATAATAATTATATCAAAAACACCCAAAAAACGTGATTAAAGGGCATCAAATGAATAAGTGTTACCAATGTAGATGAGTGTCTGCTGCCGTGTAAAGGGTAGCCCAAGACCCTATAATCTACGAACAACAAAACAAAACAAAGCGCACAACACTCATCGTGAAAAAGTAATAAACAGTGTTTATAAATTAGGTAGTTCAAGGTTAAGCGTACATCAAAATAGACTTATTCAGGCATATATCGCCACACCGTGGCAGTTACCAGCACCTGCGACCAGGAACTGCAGGGATCTCGCTCCCCCTTCCACACAATCAGCTGAGACGAGATGGTGAACACAGTACCGGACTGCTGATGTCTCTGCCACAGTCTCAAAGTCCCGTGCGTGACGTCAGTGCGTCCGATGGAACTAGAGGAGTAGTTAGCTCGATCTTCAAAGGCAACGTGTATCCTCCTTACTGCAGACCTCACTGAACATCCGCATGGATCAGCAACGCAGCGGTGCAGTCTCAGCAACGCCAGCGGTGCAGTCTCACAGTCCGTGTGGTGACGTCAGTGCGCCCGATGAGACCACAGGAGTACTCAGATCTGCTCCGTAGGGCAGCAGCCCGTCCCGCTTAAGACCTCACTGAACATCCGCATGGATCAGCAACGCAGCGGTGCAGTCTCACAGTCCCGTGTGTGACGTCAGTGCGCCCGATGAGACCCACGGAGTACTCAGATCTGCTCCGTAGGGCAGCATGTGCCCGTCCCGCTTAAGACCACACTGAACAACCGCGTAGGCTAGTGACTCACGGCGCATGCGCCAAAGGGTAAAAATCAACTCAGTAACTTGAAATGAATTGAAAAGCTCACAGGCTAAAATAAACCTTTAAAACTCAATAAAATAGAGTATAGGTTGAATGGTATCTCTCCAACGCGTTTCGTAGTTCAAAGGGCCACTTCTTCAGGGATAAAGACTCAGAATCACTAGTTCAGAGTATATACCATCAAAACTATATGATTGGTTAATTGCTAAAAAGTACCAGCAAATCACCTTTCACATAACAAAACAGTACAGCTGGACCATCAAAGCTGCACAGTTTAAAAAACATTTTTAATCCAATCGTCATAAAACATATTAAATGGTAACTTAGTTAACATAAAATGATATAAATAACAAATGGCAAAGATAAAGTAATGTAAACTCTGAAAGAAGGAAACAAAAAATAGTTTCAACGCAGATGATCATAAGAAACACTATATAGACAGAATCAGTACAGGGACCATATATCCACGTCCTCATTTAACCCTTTAGGGGTATGGGGCTCTAACTTATAGATCCGAAAGTTTCTTGCATAGAAAGGTTTTTAATTATTCCCCACCTCTCCTACCTATTGGACAGTATGGATACCCTTAAATCTAAAGGGAGGATGGGTCCATTATTATGGTGTATAGAGAAATGCGGAGACACGACTGTGTCTCGTATCCATGTTTAATATTTCTAATATGTTCTTGGATTCGCACTTTAAGACACTTTTAGTGAGACCACAAATGAATATTGCACAAACATTCAATCAAATAAAACAATGAGTGGTATTGCAGTTATAAACTCCTCAATTTTAAACTCCTCCATGGGTTACAGCTGATTTAAAGGTTTTCCTCTCTCTATGAAGGGTTTGCAAATAGAGCAATTCCCACATGCAAAATTACCTATAGACTTATTCAGCATACTTTTCTCTATTTTGAATGGGAGGAAAAAATATACTCGGAGCCAGTGTATTCTTAAAATTTCGTGCTCTCCTATAAATGAACTTTGGTGTTGGTGGGATGTGACCCCCTAAGAACACATCCCTGCTCAAAATTGCCCAATGTTTTCTAAAAATCTCCTCAATTCTACCATTAGCTGTATTGTATTGTATTGTATGTAGTCTTTTTTATATAGCGCCATTAGTGTACATAGCGCTTCACAGTAGTAATAATGTGGTAATCACAAAAATAACAGATAATATAAATAACAGATCATGGAATAAGTGCTTGACATAAAGTAACATTTCGAAGAGGAGTCCCTGCATGAGGAGCTTACTTATAATTGGTAGGTAGGGAGAACGTACAGACGACAGTAGGAGGGGAGTTCTGGTAAGTGCGTGCAGGGGGCCAATCTTTATGTATCCTGTGTTCAGAATATCCACAGTGCTATTCATATGTTCTTTAAGCAAGTGTGTCTTAAGGTGGGTCTTAAAGGTGGATAGAGAGGTGCTAGTGGGTACTGAGGGGAAGGGCATTCCAGAGGTGTGGGGCAGTCAGTGAAAAAGGTTTAAGGCGGGAGAGGGCTTTAGATACAAAGGGGGTAGAAAGTAGTAGACATCTTGAGCAGAACCAAGAGTCGGGATGGTGCATAGCGAGAAATTAGGGCTGAGATGTAAGGAGGAGCAGAAGAGGAGTAAAGCTTTAAAAGTGAGGCGAAGAATGGAGTGTGAGATGCGGGATTTGATCGGAAGCCAGGAGAGGGATTTCATGAGGGGAGATGCTGGACAGATCTAGAAAGAGTAGAGTGATTCTGGCCGCAGCATTAGGGATAGATGTGGGGAGACAGGTGAGAGGCAGGAAGGCCCGACAGCAGGAGGTTACAGTAATCAAGACGGGAGAGAATGAGGGCCTGAGTCAGAGTTTTAGCAGTCGAACAACAGAGGAAAGGGCGTACTCTTAGTTATATTGCGGAGGAAAAGAAAAAGCGACAAGTTTTAGAAATGTTTTGAATGTGAGAGGCGAATGTGGAGAGAGAGTCGAGTGGGACCCCTAGGCAGCGTGCTTAGGCTACTGGGTGAATGATTGTAGTTCCAACAGTAATGTGGAAGGAAGGTAGTAGGGCCAGGTTTGGGAGGAAGTATGAGAGAGCTCTGTTTTAGCCATGTTGAGTTTAAGGCGTCGGAGGGCCATCCAGGATGATATAGCAGAGAGACATTCAGAAACTTGGTTTGACAGCAGGTTAAGGTCAGGTGTTGAAAAGTATATTGTTGTGTCGTCGGCATAGAGGTGATAATTAACCCAAAAGATGTTATAGGTCACTAGAGAGAGGGTGTACAGAGAAAAGAGAAGAGGTCCCAGGACAGAGCCCTGGGGTACCCCCACAGAGAGATCCATAGAGGAGGAGGAGGTGGTTAGCAGAAGAGACACTGAAAGTACGATGGGAGAGGTAGGATGAGTTCAGGATAGAGCTTTGTTCCGAATACCTAGAGTATGGAGAATGTGGAGGAGAAGAGGGTGGTCCACAGGTGTCAAATGCTGCAGAAGAGTCGAGTAATATGAGACAGAGTGTAATGACCTCTGCTTGGCAGCAATGGAGGTCGTCAGTATTTTGGTGAGGGCGTTTCGGTGGAGAGTGAGCAGTGCGGAAGCCCAGATTGTAGAGGGCTAGGAGAATAGGTGTTGAGAAAATGGAGCAAGCGAGAGAATAAAGACGTTCAAGTGTTTAGAGGCAAAAGGCAGGAGGGAGACAGGTCGATAGTTAGAAGACAGGTAGGGTCAAGCTTGCTGTTTTGAGTAATGGTTGACGTTGCATGTTTGAAGGAGGATGGAAAGGTTCCAGAGCAGAGGGAGGAGTTAAAAATGTGTGTAAGTGTAGGGATTATAGTAGGAGCTAGAGGTTTTAGGAGATGGGAGGGAATGGGGTCAAGAGGGCAAGTGGGTAGAGGGAGAAGAGGCGATCACAGGACACATCCTCCTCTGAGACGTGGAAAAAGAGTCAAGGAAGGCAGGAGGAGAGTTAGGAAGAGGGTAGGATGGGGGGAAGAAACAGAGGGGATGTTCTGCCGTATGGATTCCACACTTTTCCTTAAAATAGTCAGCAAAGTCTAGCGGAGTGGAGGAAGAGAGGAGCTGAGGGTGGTTTGAGTAGAGTATCAAAGACAGAGAACAGTCAGCGTGGGTTAGACTGTGCATGTTGATTAGTGAAGAAAAGTAGGCTTGTTTAGCTTGCGAGAGGGCCGAGTTGAAACAGGATAGCATAAATTTGTAGTGAAGGAAGTCTGCGAGAGTGTGAGACTTCCTCAGAGGCGTTCAGAGGAACGAGTGGAGGAACGCCGCATGCGCGTATGGGAATTTAGCCAGGGTCTAGGGTTAGAAGGGCGAGGGCGGCAGAGAGAAAGCGGGGCATGTAGATCAAGAGACGAGGACAAGACAGAGTTGTACTTTCTGACCAGGTTGTCAGGGTGTCGAGAGCGCGAGAGAGAGAGGGAGGAGTGTAAAGTGGACTCAAAGTCAGGTAAGTGAATAGAGCGCAGGTTTCTGCAGAACCGGGGTGTAGATGGAGGTGGAGAAGGGGGAAGAGCGAGATAAAGAGAATGAGATGAGATGATGGTCAGAGAGAGGAAAAAGGGGAAATGGAGAAATCAGAGAGAGAGAGAAGTTTTTAGTGAAAACAGTCTCTAAGTAGTGGCCATCCTTGTGGGTGCTGGCTGCATCCACTGTTGAAGGCCAAAAGAAGAGGTAAGAGAAAGAAAGCGGGAAGCCAAGAGAGAGAGGGGTCATCAATGTGGCAATTGAAGTCCCCAAGGAGAAGAACAGGGGAGTCTGAGGAGAGAAAGAAAGAGAGCCAGGATTCAAAGTGAGAGAGAAAGGCAGAAGGGGATGAGTAGAGGTAGGTGGGCGATAGATGACCGCCACATGAACAGGGAGAGGAGAGAAGATCTGGACAGTGTGAGCCTCAAAGGAGGGAAAGCAAGAGAGGGGGAATAGGAAGGGTTCGTAACGGCAGACAGAGGAGAGCAGGGAGCCCACGCCTCACCCCTGCCATCAGGGCACGGAGTGTGGGAGAAGGAAAGGCACACCATAGGAGAGGGGAGCTTCCAGAGCGAGTCAGACTGCGGAGCCAGGTCTCAGTTATAGCAATAGGAGCAGAGGTGAGAGAGAAAGAAGTCATGTACAGAGAGGAACATTGTTAGAGAGGGAGCGAGCATTCCAAAGGGCACGGAGAAAGGGAGAGAGAGGAGGGAGGGTGGCAGGGGATGGGTATGAGGTTGGAGAGGTTGACACCAGAGGAGTAGAAGTTGCATGTGGGAGGGCGAGGACGAGAGCAAGTTGAAATAAGACAGGGACCAGGATTGGGAGAGATATCCCCAGAAGCAAGGAGGAGAAGCATGGATAGAAAGGGATGTGTGAGGAGGATTGTAAGGGTGTTTTTAGTGCAGGGGATATAGTGGGTGGTCAGAGGACGCAGGTAAGAAAGGGAGTCACTGTGAACTGAAGAAGTGGTGAAGGAATGAGAGATGGAGATATATGAATAGAGTTTGAGACATACTGAGGCTGGTAATAAAAAAGTGCATAATTTGAGAAGAAGTGAGTCACAGCAAATATAAATGGTAAACGCCGCATCACAGCAGTAATGAGCAGTCTAGTATTGATGATATCCTCCTTTCCAGCGTAGTTCAAATGCAGGAATCGGGCCAGATGGGGGGTCCACTATTTCTTCTTCACTTCTTTTGAACTTCCTTTTAAACTTCAGTGTTCAATAGTCATGCCACTTATAATGGGCTATGGATATGGGCTGAGTTAAAAGTAGTTACAAATGGGATCTCAAGACACCCAGTGTCAACAGGTGATTTTCTCATTTTAGGAGAATCATAAGGTCTCTATCCATAACTCTCACCTTCTCTAGATACTGTAAGAGATTTTTTTCAGGATACCCCCTTTAATGAATTAAGGAGAAGTTTATAGCCTGCTCCTCAAAGT
Organism: Ascaphus truei; assembly: GCA_036426205.1. Classification (NCBI taxonomy): domain Eukaryota; kingdom Metazoa; phylum Chordata; class Amphibia; order Anura; family Ascaphidae; genus Ascaphus; species Ascaphus truei. Next base: position 59,629,821 of record CM071568.1, on the reverse strand, counting down.
CATCAGTAGAAACTACCAATTCCTTTTTATTCTGACAAACTGGCCTAGGGATATGGAAATCCACGATTTTTTGTGGTTGCTAGAGGCCATAAGTAGATTGTTAGCATCCACTCTTTGAGAATTAGGGCCACAATCCAGGTGTACATGGCGAGTGCCATGAAAGACAGCGGTGGTACTGCAGTTCTGGTACATGGACAATGGGACCTGAGGGCTCCGGAATGGGAACATCAGAAGGGCAGTAGCCAGGTGTCCGGTGCTAGTAATAGTCCAAGAGTACTGGACACAGGACACAGATTGTCGGACAAAAATGGAGAGGAACCTTAGAGAAGGCAATGTCTTTGGTGAAATCAGCATGGAGGAAGTGCGAGAGTCCTTAGCCTCCAAGGAATTCGGGTGGTGGCCAGCAAGGGATAGGGCGGGGAGGTTCACCACCACTATAGCAGTGGTACTTTTGATACCAAGAAAGGTTGCTATCCCAAGCAAATTGCGAGAGTCTGTAGCATGTGTGTATGCAACTCTTGGTCATGGTACTGGCAGTTGAAGAAGATCCGCTTCCTTTGGTTTGTGATCTTGTAGAGAGAATCAAATCCGAAAGTGGGCCTTGGCGAAGGACATAAGCATGTCTATAACCATAGTGGACCTATAGAGAACAGGGACGGACGCTTCAGGTAAAGCGACGAGGTCCAGTAAGGGTGTCTTCGTCTTAGGGAGAGGCCAATTGCCATACAGAAAGGGCACTTTGGGGCACCGCACAGAGACCTGCGAGAAGGAGTCTGTTTGAAAGGTGAGAAAACAGATTTTATCCAAAAAAAAAGGCAGGCGGATAAGGGTGCATCAACCTTAGGGAAAAAAGTCTTGGGGTTAAAGCTGGTGCCTCCAAACACAGAGAAAGAAAACAGAGAACTAGAGTTGGCTTCGGAGTGGAGGTCCAGGTACCCAGGTCTCGCCTGATACTGTGGGAGAAGCAATGCAAATGTTACTGTTTTAAACAAAGGGTCTTTAACATCGGTAGCTCCAGGCACCTTTTTGAGAGGTAACCCTAGTTTTGGGACAGGACCGTCAATAGCAAGTACCCCAAGTATGTGTGGAAGACACAGAGAAAAATAAGTCCATTTTTTTAAGCGGATCTTCTGAAAAAAAAGGGAAAGTTCCAAATGCGATACCCCTGAGTTCGTGGTAGTAGACATACAGTCAGTAGTGGATACCCCGAATACTGTGGGCGGAATCAGCGTGAAAACGTATTATTAAGGAATGGGATCCCAGACTTAAAGTCATTTTAATCATCCGGAGGCTGTGGCATGACGTGAGGGAAACTGGGGTAAACTCTCCAAAAGAAACAAGGGACATCTTGCTTGTTACAGAATTGGGTCCTGAGAATCCCTAGTGAGGGCATCAGACTCCATGGGAGACTTAGTGACAGGGTTTTGGAACTGATTAAAGGAATTGCAGGTATCACAGATTTAATAGGAGAAATACCTTGCAAAACCAGAAATTTTAGTAAAGGTGATAGGCATCACAGATAGGACAGACAGAAGTAAGTAGGCAAGGTTGCTTCTAACAGAAGATTTGGCAGCGGCAAAGCTTAACTCACGGTGCTGGAGAACTTTTAACTACAGTGAGAGGGACTGCAGATTTACAAAGTCAGGGATAAAGGGAGTCTCAAACTTGAAAGCCTGATCCTTCAAAAGAAGGGCCCTAACTTAATGGTACTGGGGAGCAACAGCAGATACGCTGATTCAGAAGGGGTCAATTGGAAAGGAGCATATAAGTAATGTTCGTTAAACCCTAGGATTTGGAAAAGGAGAACTCAGACAGTGCAAGTGGGCAAACACGACTGTCTGGCTCTGAAGTGGGTATTTGGGAAAGAGGGTCTGGGACATCAGAAACGACAACAGATTCCACGAAAAGGGGTCTATGCTCAGAAGCAGGGTCTCAGCTCTCTGAGTAGCAGACGGGGTGAGTGAAATACCTAAGTAGGAGTAGGATTCTGCGAACAGGTTTAGAGAAACAAACGGTCCAGAATACTTTACTGGAGCCAGATTATTGCCGAAAGTTCAGGGGGCATAACCCCGAGAATTTTAGATGAGTCAGAGGACAAAAGGGGTTGATCCTCTGAGGCTAAGGAGGTGTCCCTGACTGACGAACTAAAGGGATCTACAAGAAAGGTTCACAGGGCTGACCTGCAGGGGTTAACATAGGAAAACCCCCAAGGGTTAAATTCTCTGTACCTGAGAATCAGAGAAATAGAAGCTAGTCTCGAGAGTGGGGTCATAGGGGGTTCTGCCTCTTGCCCTAGGGACCTATCATTAGACTGTGGAATACTAGGGTTAGCAGTAGGGACCTCACGACCAGACTAGCAGGGGTTAATACAGAAAAACCTCGGAAACAGAGCTTAGATTTTTGGTTTAGGAAAAGAGGGCAAACAGGATTCATTCTCTGGTGCTAGGGAAGACACACTGGCCTGGGGACTGCAGGATTTACAGTGGGGGACGCATAAGCCTGACTAGCAGGGGTTAGACCGAGATAACCTCAGGGACAGAACTTAGGGAGGTATAACTCAGGATTAGGGAGCGTGGCAGCTTCTTCCTTAGCGGGCAGCGACAGAGAATGGTTTTGACCTTCTTAGGAGGAGAGGGTACCCCCACAGGTTAGCAACAGGACTGGCAGCATAGAGAATCTGCCAAGCAGCAGCATAGTCTGGCAAGGAGGGGATCCTGTTTCTATATGTGAATGTCTAGTGTTGAGGAAAGTACATGGAGTGTATCTTGAGAACAGCCAACGAGGAAGGGCGCCCTGTGTGTAGTAGGGGAATGTCCAGTGATGAGGCCAGGATGGTAGATGCCTCTTGGGGTCGGCCAGTTCCATAGGTGTACACGTTATCCCAGTTATAGGGGAATCAGGAGAGCGAATACAAGCGGCCAGAGACTGTTTTTAAGTTCAGGATGCAGTAAGCCTTAATAAAGAGATCACAACTGCATTGTCTTTGCAAAGGGGTTAAAACTCATAGGTAAACATTTCATCATCAGGGTATTACTTCAACACAAAATACTGGCCTTCATAGTGGGAACTGATACGTAGGCCGGGACTAACTTCAGGGTAAATTGCCATCCCCCCCACGGCGCGGTCGGTTTTAATGGGCGAGCATAATGTTCGACCGATGCTCGCCACAAACCGGGACCGGACCACGGGGCTAGGTGGGGTTATATTAATCAACCGACTTAGTCCCACGCAGACTGATCCGGAGTGCGCAGTCGTTAGTCGTACATCGCAGGGTCAGGATTGGGAGAAGGCAGCATCGTCGTTATGAAGCAGGAGTTCGGCAACAGGAAATCAGGAGTGCCCGCCTTCACTTAGGAGCGTGAGCGCGGGGTGGTCTTCTGCGCGAGGAGCGGCCTCGCCCATGAAGCCGATCATCAGCAGGAGGAGACAGAAGGCGATCCGAAGTTCACCGCAGGCAGCGTCGGGAAGAACAACGCTAAGCGAGAAAGTCCAGGCAGGCCACTGCAAGAGGATCGCAGCAGGCCGCAGGAAAGGAAGGTAGCCACTGCTAGGAGGGAATGCATCAGTTACCAGTGCTGGCATCAACGCTTCAGCACAGGCGTCCCAGGGTAGGCTACTGCAGGAGAATAGAGCAGGCCGAGGACAGGAAGGTAGCCACTGCTAGGAGGGAATGCAGCATTACCAGTGCTGGTCATCAACGCTTCAGCACGACGTCCAGGGTAGGCCACTGCAAGGAGATAGCAGAAGGCAGTGCTGGCAACAAGCTTCAGCACAGACGTCCAGGAACCAGGCCTCTGGATACTCAGGAACTTGGAAGGTAAGAACGCTAGGAGAGAGGCCTGGGGTGGTGGTTTGTGGCAGAGACAGTAAATAGAGGTAGGAATAGTTATGCCGGCGCTGGTTCAGAGCCAACGCCTAGAATATAAAGGGGGAGATCCAATCACAGGAGGAGGGTGTGTGAGAATTCCTCCAATGAAGTAGCACAGGGCAGAAGCTCAATGAGAGGCAGCACTGTGCCATAGATTGCCAGAGGAAGCCTGCAACTGCAAAGGTGCAAGGCAATAGTCAAAGCCAGTAGTGGATCCTTACACCCCATGGAAACGAGATTCATCATTAGACCCTCTGATTCTAGAGTTCTGATGGTACTGATTAGTATTTTGACCATGGTTAGAATGACCCTACGGGTCCTTGATGTCCCCCTTTTGATTATTCCTATAACCATGTTTCTTACCTTGTGCAGGGACCCAATAACCTCGAGGTTTTTCTGACCGAGTTGTTTTGGATCTGTTGGGGGTAGGATCCATCACCCTTTCTGGTATTGGGACTGTAACAGGGGACTTATCCCTGTTCAGTAATGTTCCTTTATATCTAGCAGTGTGGTAGTTAATTACTAAACACCACCTGCCTGATTAGATTGTTTACAAAAGCCTGCCTTGAGACAGGAAGTGACTCTCTTTAGCTCTGAGGAGAGCTGACCTTTGGAAGAGACCAGAGCAGAGGTTCTTGAGTCCCGGAGAAACTGACACAAGAAACCCAGATCTCTGGAGCTGACCAGTCTGAGCTCTGAAGGAAATAGGAGGAACCCTGTATAGCACTCAGGTTCACGCTCTGATGGTAATGAGTGTTTTTAAAACATAAACTTTATTAATAGCATATATTAAAATAGTGGATGCTGGAACAACGTGCTGAGGTAGGTTGATCCTGAATAATAGTAGCCGTGTTGGCTCCGGATCAGATAATCTTATATACCGATATAACTATATTGGAACACTGGTACCAAAACGGCACATAGATCCTGATGTGGACCTTTGTGATAGGTGGGGTTCTGGGTGTGCTAATAGAGGTACTGAAGAACATATCACACAACTGGCATAGTCTGCGTACTTCCCTTATTAAGGTGGTAAGTATGATATGATATATATTGCTGGTTGACGCTGGGAACGAGTATAGTATGATCTCTGCAGTCGTGAGTGCAGTCAGTAATAACACCACTCTATATATATGGGTGTCTCGGCCAAGTGTCAAACTGAACTAAGGTAACCTTCGTATGGATATACTGCAGGGTAGGGCCCTGCATAACCTCTAGGGCTGTGTAAAGACTGTAAGCAGGTTGAGGTTATAGAGACTTATGTTGGGAGGCACTGTGGCTTGATAGTAAGTATTCATAATCCCATAGCCGAGGGTGAGCGGGGTAAGCACCAATGTGACCTTAAAGTGGCCTCAATGAGGGATCCTGTACACCCCTTTCTGTGAAAACCAAACATTGTTATATCGCTCATATATCTGCTATGACTCTTTACAGCTCTGCAATCTATGAACTGGACAGACATTTCATCTGTGACGCCTCTGAGTACATCTCTCCCCAATTTACAATAGTATTTCCCTCACGCCAATTTCTCGCCATGACGGTATTCAGGTATATTCACAATCCTGTATTGACATTTGACTTAACAGTGGTGATATTAACTTCATTAGGGTACATCTGAACCCTACTATCCAGTAGTACATGATCATTTATTAGGCCTAAACCTTGAGACTACCCCTGCAGCACGACTGAGTAAATTCAGCTCCACTGCTGATATAGACAAGAAGCAAAAAACGAGAACAAACATAAGTCAGATTTTATTGAGTAGTGTGTTAAGTATGCAGTGACTCACACTGGTATACTCACTGTGGTCCTTAAACAGCACAGGCTCCGTAGGGCAGCATGTGCCCGTCCCGCTTAAGACCTCACTGAACATCCGCATGGATCAGCAACGCAGCGGTGCAGTCTCACAGTCCCGTGTGTGACGTCAGTGCGCCCGATGAGACCCACGGAGTACTCAGATCTGCTCCGTAGGGCAGCATGTGCCCGTCCCGCTTAAGACCTCACTGAACAACCGCGTAGGCTAGTGACGTCACGGCGCATGCGCCAAAGGGTAAAAATCAACTCAGTAACTTGAAATGAATTGAAAAGCTTCACAGGCTAAAATAAACCTTTAAAACTCAAATAAAATAGAGTATAGGTTGAATGGTATCTCTCCAACGCGTTTCGTAGTTCAAAGGGCCACTTCTTCAGGGATAAAGACTCAGAATCACTAGTTCAGAGTATATACCATTCAAAACTATATGATTGGTTAATTGCTAAAAAGTACCAGCAAATCACCTTTCACTATAACAACACAGTACAGCTGGACATCAAAGCTGCACAGTTAAAAAACATTTTTAATCCAATCGTCATAAAACATATTAAATGTTACTTAGTTTAACATAAAATGATATAAATAACAAATGGCAAAGATAAAGTTAATGTAAACTCTGAAAGAAGGAAACAAAAAATTAGTTTCAACGCAGATGATCATAAGTAAACATATATAGACAGAATCAGTACAGGGACCATATATCCACGTCCTCATTTAACCCTTTAGGGGTATGGGGCTCTAACTTATAGATCCAGAAAGTTTCTTGCATAGAAAGGTTTTTAATTATATCCCCACCTCTCCTACCTATTGGAACAGTATGGATACCCTTAAATCTAAAGGGAGGATGGGTCATTATTATGGTGTATAGAGAAATGCCGAGACAGACTGTGTTTCTCGTATCCATGTTTAATATTTCTAATATGTTCTTGGATTCGCACTTTAAGACACCTTTTAGTGAGACCCACATATTGAATATTGCACAAACATTCAATCAAATAAACCACATGAGTGGTATTGCAGTTTATAAACTCCTCAATTTTAAACTCCTCATGGGTTACAGCTGATTTAAAGGTTTTCCTCTCTCTATGAAGGTATTTGCAAATAGAGCAATTCCCACATGCAAAATTACCTATAGACTTATTCAGCCATAACTTTTCTCTATTTTGAATGGGAGGAAAAATATTACTCGGAGCCAGTGTATTCTTAAAATTTCGTGCTCTCCTATAAATGAACTTTGGTGTTGGTGGGATGTGACCCCCTAAGAACACATCCCTGCTCAAAATTGCCCAATGTTTTCTAAAAATCTCCTCAATTCTACCATTAGCTGTATTGTATTGTATTGTATTGTATGTCTTTATTTATATAGCGCCATTAGTGTACATAGCGCTTCACAGTAGTAATACATGTGGTAATCAAATAAATAACAGATAATATAAATAACAGATCATGGGAATAAGTGCTTTAGACATAAAAGTAACATTTCGGAAGAGGAGTCCCTGCCCTGAGGAGCTTACATTCTAATTGGTAGGTAGGGAGAACGTACAGAGACAGTAGGAGGGAGTTCTGGTAAGTGCGTCTGCAGGGGGCCAATCTTTATGTATCCTGTGTTCAGAATATCCACAGTGCTATTCATATGCTTCTTTAAGCAAGTGTGTCTTAAGGTGGGTCTTAAAGGTGGATAGAGAGGGTGCTAGTCGGGTACTGAGGGGAAGGGCATTCCAGAGGTGTGGGGCAGTCAGTGAAAAAGGTTTAAGGCGGGAGAGGGCTTTAGATACAAAGGGGGTAGAAAGTAGACATCCTTGAGCAGAACGCAAGAGTCGGGATGGTGCATAGCGAGAAATTAGGGCTGAGATGTAAGGAGGAGCAGAAGAGTGTAAAGCTTTAAAAGTGAGGAGAAGAATGGAGTGTGAGATGCGGGATTTGATCGGAAGCCAGGAGAGGGATTTCATGAGGGGAGATGCTGAGACAGATCTAGGAAAGAGTAGAGTGATTCTGGCAGCAGCATTTAGGATAGATTGTAGGGGAGACAGGTGAGAGGCAGGAAGGCCAGACAGCAGGAGGTTACAGTAATCAAGACGGGAGAGAATGAGGGCCTGAGTCAGAGTTTTAGCAGTCGAACAACAGAGGAAAGGGCGTATCTTAGTTATATTGCGGAGGAAAAAGCGACAAGTTTTAGAAATGTTTTGAATGTGAGAGGCGAATGTGAGAGAGGAGTCGAGTGTGACCCCTAGGCAGCGTGCTTAGGCTACTGGGTGAATGATTGTAGTTCCAACAGTAATGTGGAAGGAGGTAGTAGGGCCAGGTTTGGGAGGAAGTATGAGGAGCTCTGTTTTAGCCATGTTGAGTTTAAGGCGTCGGAGGGCCATCCAGGATGATATAGCAGAGAGACATTCAGAAACTTTGGTTTGTACAGCAGGTGTAAGGTCAGGTGTTGAAAAGTATATTTGTGTGTCGTCGGCATAGAGGTGATAATTAAACCCAAAAGATGTTATTAGGTCACCTAGAGAGAGTGTGTACAGAGAAAAGAGAAGAGGTCCCAGGACAGAGCCCTGGGGTACCCCCACAGAGAGATCAATAGAGGAGGAGGAGGTGTTAGCAGAAGAGACACTGAAAGTACGATGGGAGAGGTAGGATGAGTTCCAGGATAGAGCTTTGTTCCGAATACCTAGAGTATGGAGAATGTGGAGGAGAAGAGGGTGGTCCACGGTGTCAAATGCTGCAGAGAGGTCGAGTAATATGAGCAGAGTGTAATGACCTCTGTCTTTGGCAGCATGGAGGTCGTCAGTTATTTTGGTGAGGGCTGTTTCGGTGGAGTGAGCAGTGCGGAAGCCAGATTGTAGAGGGTCTAGGAGAGAATAGGTGTTGAGAAAATGGAGCAAGCGAGAGAATACAAGACGTTCAAGTAGTTTAGAGGCAAAAGGCAGGAGGGAGACAGGTCGATAGTTAGAAAGACAGGTAGGGTCAAGCTTGCTGTTTTTGAGTAATGGTATGACTGTTGCATGTTTGAAGGAGGATGGAAAGGTTCCAGAGCAGAGGGAGGAGTTAAAAATGTGTGTAAGTGTAGGGATTATAGTAGGAGCTAGAGGTTTTAGGAGATGGGAGGGAATGGGGTCAAGAGGGCAAGTGGTAGAGGGAGAAGAGGCGATCAACAGCGACACATCCTCCTCTGAGACAGTGGAAAAAGAGTCAAGGAAGGCAGGAGGAGAGTTAGGAAGAGGTGTAGGATGGGGGGAAGAAACAGAGGGGATGTTCTGCCGTATGGATTCCACCTTTTCCTTAAAATAGTCAGCAAAGTCCTGAGCGGAGATGGAGGAAGGAGAGGCAGCTGAGGGTGGTTTGAGTAGAGTATCAAAGACAGAGAACAGTCAGCGTGGGTTAGACTTGTGCATGTTGATTAGTGAAGAAAAGTAGGCTTGTTTAGCTTGCGAGAGGGCAGAGTTGAAACAGGATAGCATAAATTTGTAGTGAAGGAAGTCTGCGAGAGTGTGAGACTTCCTCCAGAGGCGTTCAGAGGAACGAGTGGAGGAACGCAGCATGCGCGTATGGGAATTTAGCCAGGGTCTAGGGTTAGAAGGGCGAGGGCGGCAGAGAGAAAGCGGGGCATGTAGATCAAGAGACGAGGACAAGACAGAGTTGTACTTTCTGACCAGGTTGTCAGGGTCTGTAGCAGAGCTGAGAGAGGAGAGGGAGGAGTGTAAAGTGGACTCAAAGTCAGGTAAGTGAATAGAGCGCAGGTTTCTGCAGAACCGGGGTGTAGATGGAGGTGGAGAAGGGGAGAAGCGAGATAAAGAGAATGAGATGAGATGATGGTCAGAGAGAGGAAAAGGGGAAATGGAGAAATCAGAGAGAGAGAAGTTTTTAGTGAAAACCAGGTCTAAGTAGTGGCCATCCTTGTGGGTGCTGGCTGCAGTCCACTGTTGAAGGCCAAAAGAAGAGGTAAGAGAAAGAAAGCGGGAAGCCCAAGAGAGAGAGGGGTCATCAATGTGGCAATTGAAGTCCCCAAGGAGAAGAACAGGGGAGTCTGAGGAGAGAAAGAAAGAGAGCCAGGATTCAAAGTGAGAGAGAAAGGCAGAAGGGGGATGAGTAGAGGTAGGTGGGCGATAGATGACCGCCACATGAACAGGGAGAGGAGAGAAGATCTGGACAGTGTGAGCCTCAAAGGAGGGAAAAGCAAGAGAGGGGGGAATAGGAAGGGTTCGGTAACGGCAGACAGAGGAGAGCAGGAGCCCCACGCCTCCACCCCTGCCATCAGGGCACGGAGTGTGGGAGAAGGAAAGGCCACCATAGGAGAGGGCAGCTTCCAGAGCAGAGTCAGACTGAGTGAGCCAGGTCTCAGTTATAGCAAATAGGAGCAGAGAGTGAGAGAGAAAGAAGTCATGTACAGAGAGGAACTTGTTAGAGAGGGAGCGAGCATTCCAAAGGGCACAGGAGAAAGGGAGAGAGGAGGGAGGGTGGCAGGGGATGGGTATGAGGTTGGAGAGGTTGACACCAGAAGGAGTAGAAGTTGCATGTGGGAGGCGAGGACGAGAGCAAGTTGAAATAAGACAGGGACCAGGATTGGGAGAGATATCCCCAGAAGCAAGGAGGAGAAGCATGGATAGAAAGAGGATGTGTGAGGAGGATTTGTAAGGGTGTTTTTTAGTGCAGGGGATATAGCTGTGTGGTGTCAGAGGACGCAGGTAAGAAAGGAGTTCATGTGAACTGAGAAGTGGTGAAGGAATGAGAGATGGAGATATATGAATAGAGTTTGAGACATACTGAGGCTGGTAAAAAGTGCATAATTTGAGAAGAAGTGAAGTCACAGCAAATATAAATGGTAAACGCAGCATCACAGCAGTAATGATGCAGTCTAGTATTGATGATATCCTCCTTTCCAGCGTAGTTCAAATGCAGGAATCAGGGCCAGATGGGGTGTCCACTATTTCTTCTTCACTTCTTTTGAACTTCCTTTTAAACTTCAGTTGTTCAATAGTCATGCCACTTATAATGGGCTACTTGGATATGGGCTGAGTTAAAAGTAGTTACAAATGGGATCTCAAGACACCCAATGTTGTCAACAGGTGATTTTCTCATTTTAGGTAAGATCATAAGGTCTCTATCCATACCTCTCACCTTCTCTAGATCCTGTAAGAGATCTTTTTCAGGATACCCCCTTTCAATGAATTTAAGGAGAAGTTTATTAGCCTGCTCCTCAAAGTCATCAGTAGAACTACAATTCCTTTTTATTCTGACAAACTGGCCCCTAGGGATATTGGAAATCCACGATTTTTTGTGGTTGCTAGAGGCCATAAGTAGATTGTTAGCATCCACTTCTTTGAGAATTAGGTCCACAATCCAGGTGTACATTGGCGAGTGCCATGAAAGACAGCGGTGGTACTGCAGTTCTTGGTACATGGACAATGGGACCTGAGGGCTCCGGAATGGGAACATCAGAAGGGCAGTAGCCAGGTGTCCGGTGCATAGTAATAGTCCAAGAGTACTGGACACAGGACACAGATTGTCGGACAAAAATGGCAGAGGAACCTTCAGAGAAGGCAATGTCTTTGGTGAAATCAGCATGGAGGAAGCTGCGAGAGTCCTTAGCCTCCAAGGAATTCCGGGTGGTGGCCAGCAAGGGAATAGGGCGGGAGGGTTCACCACACACTATAGCAGTGGTACTTTTGATACCAAGCAAGGTTGCTATCCCAAGCAATTTGCGAGAGTCTGTAGCAGTGTGTATGCAACTCTTGGTCATGGTACTGGCAGTTGAAGAAGGATCCGCTTCCTTTGGTTTGTGATCTTTAGAGAGAATCAAATCCGAAATTGTGGCCTTGGCGAAGGACATAAGCATGTCTATACCCATAGTGGACCTATAGAGAACAGGGACGGACGCTTCAGGTAAAGCGACGAGGTCCAGTAAGGGTGTCTTCGTCTTAGGGAGAGGCCAATTGCCATACAGAAAGGGCACTTTGGGCACCGCACAGAGACCTGCGAGTAAGGAGTCTGTTTGAAAGGTGAGAAAACAGATTTTATCCAAAAAAAAAGGCAGGCGGATAAGCGGTGCATCAACCTTAGGGAAAAAAGTCTTGGGGTTAAAGCTGGGTGCCTCCAACACAGAGAAAGAAAACAGAGAACTAGAGCTTGGCTTCGGAGTGGAGGTCCCAGGTACCCAGGTCTCGCCTGATACTGTGGGAGAAGCAATGCAAATTGTTACTGTTTTAAACAAAGGGTCTTTAACATCGGTAGCTCCAGGCACCTTTTTGAGAGGTAACCCTAGTTTTGGGACAGGACAGTCAATAGCAAGTACCCCAAGTATTGTGGAAGACACAGAGAAAAATAAGTCCATTTTAAAGACGGGATCTTCTGAAAAAAGGGAAAGTTCCAAATGCGATACCCCTGAGTTCGTGGTAGTAGACATACAGTCAGTAGTGGATACCCCGAATACTGTGGGCGAATCAGCGTGAAACAGTATTATTACAGGAATGGGCATCCCAGACTTAAAGTCATTTTTAATCATCCCGGAGGCTGTGGCATGATCCGTGAGAGAAACTGGGGTAAACTCTCCAAAAGACACAAGGGACATCTTGCTTGTTACAGAATTGGGTCCCTGAGAATCCCTAGTGAGGGCATCAGACTCCATGGGAGACTTAGTGACAGGGGTTTTGGAACTGATTAAAGGAATTGCAGGTATCACAGATTTAATAGGAGAAATACCTTGCAAAACAGAAATTTTAGTAAAGGTGATAGGCATCACAGATAGGACAGACAGAAGTAAGCTAGGCAAGGTTGCTTCTATAACAGAAGATTTGGCAGCGGCAAAGCTTAACTCAGCGGCTGCTGGAGAACTTTTAACTACAGTGAGAAGGGACTGCAGATTTACAAAGTCAGGGATAAAGGGAGTCTCAAACTTGAAAGCCTGATCCTTCAAAAAGAAGGGCCCTAACTTTAATGGTACTGAGGGAGCAACAGCAGATACGCTGATCTCAGAAGGGGTCACTTGGAAAGGAGCATAATATGTACTGTTCGCTTTAAACCCTAGGATTTGAGAAAAGGAGAACTCAGACAGTGCAAGTGGGGCAACCACGACTGTGCTGGCCTCTGAAGTGGGTATTTGGGAAAGAGTGTCTGGGACATCAGAAACGACAACAGATTCCACGAAAAGGGGTCTATGCTCAGAAGCAGGGGTCTCAGCTCTCTGAGTAGCAGACGGGGTGAGTGAAATACCTAGGAGTAGGGATTCTGCGAACAGGTTTAGAGAAACAAACGGCTCCAGAATACTTTTTACTGGAGCCAGTATTATTGCCGAAAGTTCAGGGGGCATAACCCCGAGAATTTTAGCTGAGTCAGAGGACAAAAGGGGTTGATCCTCTGAGGCTAAGGAGGTGTCCCTGACTGACGAACTAAAGGGATCTACCAAGAAAGGTTCACAGGGCTGACCTGCAGGGGTTAACATAGGAAAACCCCCAAGGGTTAAATTACTCTGTACCTGAGAATCAGAGAAATAGAAGCTAGTCTCCGAGAGTGGGGTCATAGGGGGTTCTGCCTCTTGCCCTAGGGACCTATCATTAGACTGTGGAATACTAGGGTTAGCAGTAGGGACCTCACAGACCAGACTAGCAGGGGTTAATACAGAAAAAACCTCGGAAACAGAGCTTAGAATTTTTGGTTTAGGAAAAGAGGGCAAACAGGATTCATTCTCTGGTGCTAGGGAAGACACACTGGCCTGGGGACTGCAGGGATTTACAGTGGGGGACGCATAAGCCTGACTAGCAGGGGTTAAGACCGAGATAACCTCAGGGACAGAACTTAGGGAGGTTAACTCAGGATTAGGGAGCGTGGCAGCTTCTTCCTTAGCGGGCAGCGACAGAGAAATGGTTTGACCATTCTTAGGAGAGAGAGGTACCCCCACAGGTTTAGCAACAGGACTGGCAGCATAGAGAATCTGCCAAGCAGCAGCATAGCTGGCAAGGAGGGGATCCTGTTCTATTATGTGAATGTCTAGTGTTGAGGAAAGTACATGGAGTGTATCTTGAGACTGAGCCAACATGAGGAGGGCGCCCTGTTGTAGTAGGGGAATGTCCAGTGATGAGGCCAGGAGGTAGAGTGCCTCTTGGGCGTCGGCCAGTTCCATAGGGTACACGTTATCCCAGGTTATAGGGGAATCAGGAGAGCGAATACAAGCGGCCAGAGACTGTTTTAAGTTCAGGATGCAGTAAGCCTTAATAAAGAGATCACAACTGCATTGTCTTTGCAAAGGGGTTAAACCTTCATAGGTAAACATTTCATCCATCAGGGGTATTACTTCACACAAATACTGGCCTTCATAGTGGGACTGATACGCAGGCCGGGACATAACTTCAGTTGGTAAATTGCCATCCCCCGCCACGGCGCGGTCCGGTTTTAATGGGCCGAGCATACTGTTACGCCGATGCTCGCCACAAACCGGGACCGGACCACGGGGCTGAGGTGGGGTTATATAATCACCGACCTTAGTCCACGCAGACTGATCCGGAGTGCGCAGTTCGTAGTCGTACATCGCAGGGTCAGGATTGGAGAAGGCAGCATCGTCGTTAATGAAGCAGGAGTTCGGCAACAGGAAATCAGGAGTGCCCCGCTTCAGCTTAGGAGCGTGAGCGCGGGGGTGGCTTCTGCGCGAGGAGCGGCCTCGGCCCATGAAGCCGATCTCAGCAGGAGGAGACAGCAGGCTGACCGAAGTTCACCGCAGGGCAGCGTCGGGAAGAACCAACGCTTCAGCGCAGAAGTCCAAGGCAGGCCACTGCAAGAGGATCGCAGCAGGCCGCAGGAAAGGAAGGGTAGCCACTGCTAGGAGGGAATGCATCAGTTACCAGTGCTGGCATCAACGCTTCAGCACAGGCGTCCAGGGTAGGCTACTGCAGGAGAATAGCAGCAGGCCGCAGGACAGGAAGGGTAGCCACTGCTAGGAGGGAATGCAGCAGTTACCAGTGCTGGCATCAACGCTTCAGCACAGACGTCCAGGGTAGGCCACTGCAAGGAGATAGCAGAAGGCCAGTGCTGGCAACAACGCTTCAGCACAGACGTCCAGGACCAGGCCTCTGGATACTCAGGAACTTGGAAGGTAAGAACGCTAGGAGAGAGGCCTGGGGTGGTTTGTGGCAGAGACAGTAACATAGAGGTAGGAATAGTTATGCTCGGCGCTGGTTCAGAGCCAACGCCTAGAATATAAAGGGCGGAGATCCAATCACAGGAGGAGGGTGTGTGAGAATTCCTCCAATGAAGTAGCACAGGGCAGAAGCTGCAATGAGAGGCAGCACCTGTGCCATAGATTGCCAGAGGAAGCCTGCAACTGCACAGGTCTGCAAGGCAATAGTCAAAGCCAGTAGTGGATTCCTTACACCCCATGGGAACGAGATTCATCATTAGACCTCTGATGTCTAGAGTTCTGATGGTACTGATTAGTATTTTGACCATGGTTAGAATGATCCCTACGGGGTCCTTGATGTCCCCCTTTTGATTTATTCCTATAATTACCATGTTTCTTACCTTGTGCAGGGACCCAATAACCTCGAGGTTTTTCTGACCGAGTTGTTTTGGATCTCGTGGGGTAGGATCCATCACCCTTTCTGGTATTGGGTACTGTAACAGGGGACTTATCCCTGTTCAGTAATGTTCCTTTAATCTAGCAGTGTGGTAGTTAATTACTAAACACCACCTGCCTGATTAGATTGTTTACAAAAAGCCTGCCTTTGAGACAGGAAGTGACTCTCTTTAGCTCTGACGGAGAGCTGACCTTTGGAGAGACAGAGCAGAGGTTCTTGAGTCCCAGGAGAAACTGACCAAAAGAAACCCAGATCTCTGGAGCTGACCAGTCTTGAGCTCTGAAGGAATAGAGAGAGAACCCTGTATAGCACTCAGGTTCACGCTCTGATGGTAGATGAGTGTTTTAAAACATAAACTTTATTAATAGCATATATTAAAATAGTGGATGCTGGAACAACGTGCTGGAGGTAGGTTGATCCTGAATAATAGTAGCCGTGTTGGCTCCGGATCAGATAATATCTTATATACCAGATATAACTATATTGGAACACTGGTAACAAAACGGCACATAGATCCTGATGTGGACCTTTGTGATAGGTGTGGGTTCCTGGGTGTGCTAATAGAGGTACTGAAGTAACATATCACACACTGGCATAGTCTGCGTACTTCCTTTATTAAGGTGGTAAGTATGATATGTATATATATGCTGGTAGACGCTGGGAACGAGTATAGTATGATTCTCTGCAGTCGTGAGTGCAGTCAGCTAATTAACCACTCTATATATATGGGTGTCTCTGGCCAAGTGTCAAACTGACCTAAGGTAACCTTTTATGTATATACTGCAGGGTAGGTGCCCTGCACTAACCTCTAGGGCTGTGTAAAGACTGTAAGCAGGTTGAGGTTATAGAGACTTATGTGAGGGAGGCACTGTGGCTAGATAGTAAGTATTCATAATCCCATAGCAGAGGGTGAGCTGAGGGTAAGCACCAATAGTGACCCTTAAAGTGCTGCTGTCTAGAATATCCCCGACAGCAGCGCAGCTATGGTGTTGCTGGGGGTCACTGTGTCAGTACTTCAAAGATATTAGCACTCTCCAAAAAGAACACCACACAGAGGAGACTTGCAATGACCGTCGGGGCACTGCTAGTCTGTATATCCTGCACGAGCAGGCTGCCGCACGAACTCGCGGTTAGAGTTGCATAATGCGGCTGCAGTCACAAGCCTGCGCGTGCACGTGGGAGAAGGGAGCCGACGCGCGCGTTTCGCGAGGGGCTTTCTCAAGGCGAATGGTAAGTATAGTTGAGGGAGCCCTGCAGGTAGGCAGGTATATATGGGGCCTCCAATGAGATGACGTCATAGTTTAACCCCTGGTGCGCTGAGGTATGCCTGGTGCTGTTTAAGGAACACAGTGAGTATACCAGTGTGAGTCACTGCATACTTAACACACTACTCAATAAAAATCTGACTTATGTGTTGTCTCGTTTTTGCTTCTTGTCAGATATGCACAGTGGAGCTGAATTTACTCAGTCTGTGCTGCAGGGGTAGTCTCAAGGTTAATGCCTAATAAATGATCATGTACTAATGATAGTAGGGTTCAGATGTACCCTAATGAAGTTAATATCACCACTGTTAAGTGGCAAATGTCAAAGTACAGGATTGTGAAGATACCTGATACCGTCATGGCAGAGAAATTGGCGTGAGGGAGAATACTAGTGGTAAAGTGGGGAGAGATGTACTCAGAGGCAGTACAGATGAAAGTCATGTCCAGTTCATAGATTGCAGCTGTAAAGAGTCATAGCAGATATATAGCAGATATAACAGAGGTGTGGATTTTCACAGGAAAGGGGTGTACAGGAATCCCTCATTGAGGCCACTTTAAGGGTCACTATTGGTGCTTACCCTCAGCTCACCCTCTGCTATGGGATTATGAATACTTACTATCTAGCCACAGTGCCTCCCTCACATAAGTCTCTATAACCTCAACCTGCTTACAGTCTTTACACAGCCCTAGAGGTTAGTGCAGGGCACCTACCCTGCAGTATATACATAGAAGGTTACCTTAGGTCAGTTTGACACTTGGCCAGAGACACCCATATATATAGAGTGGTTAATTAGCTGACTGCACTCACGACTGCAGAGAATCATACTATACTCGTTCCCAGCGTCTACCAGCATATATATACATATCATACTTACCACCTTAATAAAGGAAGTACGCAGACTATGCCAGTGTGTGATATGTTACTTCAGTACCTCTATTAGCACACCCAGGAACCCACACCTATCACAAAGGTCCACATCAGGATCTATGTGCCGTTTTGTTACCAGTGTTCCAATATAGTTATATCTGGTATATAAGATATTATCTGATCCGGAGCCAACACGGCTACTATTATTCAGGATCAACCTACCTCCAGCACGTTGTTCCAGCATCCACTATTTTAATATATGCTATTAATAAAGTTTATGTTTTAAAACACTCATCTACCATCAGAGCGTGAACCTGAGTGCTATACAGGGTTCTCTCTCTATTCCTTCACTACTGTATGTACACCCTAAGCACCGTTCATCACCCTATCCTATTAGTGTGGCTGCAGCAGGGGCCCCCTACTATTCTAACCAGTCTTGAGCTCTGCCAGCCACACAGCAGAGCTGATTGCAAGACACCAAATAAGACTTCTAAACCTGGATGCTGATATTTTTCTGTGCACGCATGGGTGCGGTTCCAGGAGAGCAGAGAAGCTTACTCTACAGCAACTAAACAGATAAGACTTTCCTTATTAAGAGACTGCTTATATCTGCTTATTTTCATGTTATGTGTTTGGGCTGGGAGAAGCTTAACTAATGGAGATGTGAAGTAATTGCAAGGATTTCACTAGAAATACTCCCAAGTGAATGGAAGCTTTGTTCCCCCCCCCTGTGTTTGGATAATTTCCTGATGGAAAGGAAAAGGCACAATAAAGCCTATTATAATTTCACATTATAAACGTCTCCAAATTGTGTACCTCTGTGAACGTCCGTCTACATTTGGTGTCAGAAGTGGGATAAGAGGTGTCTTTGTAGTTAAAAAGGACCGGAGATTTTTATGTGAAATTTTTTTTATGCTTTTTGCCTACAAACAGTCTGAAAAACAAAACAAAAAACCTCATGCAGCAGAGATTGGAATTAAAGGGATACACACCACTGAAACTTACAAAAACCCAGAAGAGACTGCTGAAGTAGCTAAACCTTATTTTGCCTATCACAAAGTGTAATATGGTCATTGAAATAGGGGTCTTTGCCTTTCAGCCATAGTCAGGGTTCAAGAAGTGAGTCAGCCCTTGGAAAGTGATAGGTGTTTGTTGTTTTCAAAAGTTTCACTGAAGCAGTGAATACAGATGGTGACCCACGAGTGGTACTGATTTTGCAGATAAAGGTTGCCACACCGCATAGGACTACCAGCTGTGAATGGAGTATATGCAGAAAAGTGTGAAAATTGATACAAGACTGTGCTGAAGCAGGGGAATTTTTAGCAAACCAATGCTGAGTGTAAAATTGCCCTATAGGGGGAAAAAGTGATTTCTGAACTGTGTAAAAGGTTTTTTCAAAACCAATTGCTGAATGTTGAGTCACCCTGCCGGGAATGAAAGAAATAGTCCACTGCAAAGAATGTTTTTTTTCTGCAAGTAAAAAAGTCTGCCTATACAGTATACATCTTGGAAGCAAAAACAGACACCCAAAGTGTGAAGTGTGAATGCCATAATACCCAAAGATGAGACTGAAAATTACTGAACTCAGAAAACCAAATTCTGTTGCTAAAGCGGGGAGATTGCACCCTGCAAGAAAATGGTGTAAAGCAAATATACATTTTTACCTAGCAACTGCACATCTTGTATACCTGATAAAAGAAAATGCATGCACAGTACTGCTGATATGGGAAAAAAAATTTTATCCAAGAAAGAAAAGTCTACAGAGATGCCTGTGAGAGCCACGACCTCTACAAGCAAAATATGCCCATCTGTAGTTCTACCACAATTCTGGGTTCTAGCAAATACAGTGGCAACAGCTGCAATAGCGCCTCCTGAGGTCAGGAAGAAAATTACACCTGATAGCCTAAAAATGGAGGACAAGATGCAGCGTTCCTGTTATGAACCCTACCCCACGGAAGAGTGGCCCTTCCAGTCCAATAAAGAGGAAGACATCTCTTACGGGGAACCCGAACCGAGTCACACCCACAAAACACCCCAAGAATGGTGGGGGTGCCTGAACTCGGCACAAACAGAAAAGACCGGTCCCTTTGATGACAAGTATGATCAACAGGAGACAGAGCGGGAGCAGCAGATCACCCAATATTTCTGTCAGCTAAAGCAACTGCAAGAAAAGCCTGGCGTATATAATGAAGCTGCTAAAATTTCAAATGAAGATAGAGACCCCAATATCCCTGAAGGGACAGTGTCATCCAAATCAAAAAGGCAGAAAAAGAAAAGCAGTTCTTCACTTACCGTGGAAGGAACAGACACGTCTGCAGATCCTGTGGAGGAAAAGGGGGACCGAGTTGCCCTGCAGCCTAGAGAAAATGGAGAATTCGTCCCACGGTTAACCGAATATCCAGAGGGCCCAAGGCAGAAGTCGTGTACCCCAAAAAAGTGTCTGTCCGGTGCCAACAGTGAGGAACCCTCAACTAGTCATCCCAGGGAAGCGGAGCCGGAACCAGTGAGTGACGATCCCTTGACCAGCCCTGAAGATGCCCTGAAATTGCCAGGCATGACTATGATCTGCTCTGTGAAGAATTAGGAAGAGAGAGAAAAAATAATGCTGAGCTACAGAAGACTGTGCTCGCAATTTACTCTGCGGCCAAGACCGAATTGGAGGGTCTCAAGACTGAGCTAGATACTGCAAAGGCTACTATCTCCGCCATGGATGAAAAGCAGAGCCAATCTGATAAAATGGTGGCTACGCTAAAGCGGAAGTATGAGGAGGCTTGAAGCAGATGACAGTCTTCCATCAAGAGGTTTACACTCTTCGTATAGAGCTTGATGCCTCACATCATGAGACCAACAGCTGCCGCACAGACCTGGAAGCTTCCAGAAAGGAACTACACAGTCTCAGGGAGCTGGATATTGCTAAAGAAACTATTGGTAATCTTGGTACAGTTCTCAAAGTCTCTCAGAAGGAGCTTCAGACCCTCAACCTAGAGAAGGAAGTCTCACGCCAGGAGACTGTCATTCTCAAAGCAGATGTGCGTAAATGGAAGGAGGACTGCAAAGAAGCCCTGAAGAATACAGAGAAAAGTAAACTACAAATCAAGCGCTCAACCTATTGTTAAAGTGATATGTACAGTATCTTAATAATATACAATAAATTATAATAAAACAAAATGTGACAAAATAATATATCCAAACTATTCAAGGATACACAATTAGCACAAAAGCCCAACAACCACCAAGATAAGGGAGGAGATGAGGGAAGATAAGAGGCTGCCTAGGACTAAATATCAAGCCTTTCCATATAGCTATACACAAACTGATAATATAGAGAACAGAGTCCTTGGCGCACTATCAAGTGCGTGAACCTGATATAATGTTTCTGGTCCTGTGTCTGAAAGGTACAGTCCTTAGATTTTCACAGGTGATCCTCCTGGTTTTCTCACGATGGTAAGTATATCTGAAATCAAAGAGGACAAGAGACCATTGCGCAGTACCCTCTAGTCATGGGGATCTCATCCACACCACTGCTATCTACTTACATCTAGATAGATATAAGCAGATCTTGAAAGGTATCTTTAGTTAGCTGTCTAGATCGCTGAAAGGGTTGGATTGGGTTCTTCAGATATAATTCACCCGCTCCACACAGATCAACCGCAATGCCCGATAGCATATAAAAAATATATAAAATTGCCAATAGTGTAGTACAGTACAATTTATTAAAACAATAAAAAGATCAATTCAGCTAATGCACTCACATGCTCAATGACCTTACTACACGATTTTCAACGTGCAGTCCGCAGGCATGAGGGGCTGTGCCGTGGTGTGTATGGAGGCTGGATCCCGCGTGTACCTCTTCCTTGCGGCCACAACTCAGAGCGCCAGGTCCACCTCAGATGACGTCACCGCCCACTGCACCCTCCTCAGCTGGTTCGAGCACGCTGCACTGCGTGCAAACTAAGCTCCACCCTACGCGTGTTTCGTGACTCCTGACGTCACTTCCTCAGGGGTAATGGAGCATCAGTTTGTGAGACGTCTTACTCTTGTTTCACACCTTCCTTGTTCTCACTCCTTTTGGTTCTAACTCCACACAATACCAAGAAACAGGTCATGGCATTTTTGGGCACCGCAGGGTACTATAGGAAATTTGTCCCACAGTACAGCGCCGTGGCCAAACCCCTGACTGATTTGACCAGAAAGCAACTGCCTGTGCTAATTACCTGGACTCCTGCCTGTGAAACTGCATTTCAGGCACTGAAAACTGCGCTTACTGGGGCCCCCATACTGGCTGCCCCAGACTATACCAAACATTTTCTTATACAGACTGATGCCTCGGACTATGGCATTGGAGCTGTGTTGAGCCAGGTGGGGGAAGACGGCAGAGAGCACCCTGTGGTGTACCTCAGCCGCAAACTACTCCCCAGGGAGGTGGCATATGCCACCATTGAAAAGGAGTGCTTGGCCATTGTGTGGGCACTCAAGAAGCTAAAGCCCTATGTGTATGGGAGGGCTTTCAAGGTCCTCACAGACCACAACCCCCTGAGTTGGCTGCAAAGGGCATCAGGGGAGAATGCCAAGTTGCTACGGTGGAGCTTGGCCCTGCAAGAGTTTGAATTCACCATCCAGCATAAAAAGGGTAGTGAAAACAGCAATGCTGATGGACTTTCACATCAGGACTATCCCTCTGAGACTAAATTCATTTATGGTGCCAGCAGTGTCCCACACCCCGTGAGGGCCAGTGGGCCACAGGTCACCCATTTAGGAGGGGAGGTGTAGAGGGAGAGGGGGATTGGCCCGGTGTTAAAGGGGTTGCACCCCATATGGCCACCCCCTGACCTCACCAGGGAGGCAAGGGGTTACTTGGATTGTGGTCCAGGAATGTGGTTTTCACCTTGCTATAACATGAAAATGTATGTTCCCCTGTTGTAATGTATTTCCACCATGTAAGTGTATGTACCACACACACACTGGGATCCATCCGGGAGGACAAGGGTTAATAGTTAGGCAGGGATTATAGCCCTTTGTTTAATGTTCCCGCCTTTTCAGGCACCATTTTGCAGAGTCCCATAGGCCACCATTGAAGCTCCATTCATTTCAATGGCGGAGAGAGCGGTTTTGGACCTGTTTCCTTCAAAGACCAGCAGGTGGCGTCCGAGAGGAGGAGCGGCGGTATCCCATTGTAAGTCAATGGGCCCATTGACTTCAATAGAGATTCCTCAACGACGATCTCCAGGAACGAGTTGGCCGCCGTCCAAACCGCAGACCGCAAAAGTGGATACTTTGTCAAAAAAGAGTTTGATCACTGTTAGTTCAAGTTCAAAAACAAGTGGCGTGGGAATCTTAGGTTCTAGGGCACCCAGGAATAAAATTGTTTTTGCCCCTAGCTCCTAGACCTCCCCTCACTTGACCACCACAGGGTCCAAAAATCCAGGACCCCCAGAAAGGGTCGTGCTGAATGAGCGGGTCGCGCCATAGGTTCCAATGGCGGCGGAAGAAGCAGCACGAGAAAACGGCTAAGTCCGAAACCCTGAAAACCATAAGCCCATATCTCCGGTTCTGGAGGGTTCAGAGGGCCGGGATTTGGGGTGCCTACGGTCACTGCTCCAGCATGACCGCAGATCCCTTCCCGACCCACTCCGACCAACCCGACGCAGTATGGACCACCAGAAAGGT
This sequence comes from Ascaphus truei, assembly GCA_036426205.1. Taxonomy (NCBI): domain Eukaryota; kingdom Metazoa; phylum Chordata; class Amphibia; order Anura; family Ascaphidae; genus Ascaphus; species Ascaphus truei. The sequence goes on along the minus strand of CM071568.1, from coordinate 59,606,786 downwards.
TCGTGAGTTTTCCCCATAGACTTCAATGGCAACCGTTTCCCCATTGACCGGCTATGGCGGAGAAGTCCCATAGGCTTCAACGGCGGCGGTGCCCCGTTGAAAGTCTATGGCGGCAGACTCCCATAGCCGCCAATGGCGGAGTTTCACCATTGAAAGTCTATGGCGGCGGAGCCCGTTGTTTTCAATGGGGAATAAGTGAAAAACTGAGATTTCTTTTTCAGCGGAGAATTTTGTAATAAAATGAGAAACGGTTTATGTGGTATTTGCATATCTCCGGTTCTGAAGGTCACAGTGGGATGAAACTTGGACACTACAGTGTCCCACTTCTGGCATTAAGGCCTGGGTAGTTTGGACCCGCTGAACCTAACAGAACCGGTTATTTTAATATGTTTGTATATTAAGAACCATACTGTATTTCAAAGCGGGGACAAAAGCCCGCAAAGATTCCTGCCCACTGAGGAATGCAAATGGTCAGGGGGGCGATCTAATGTCTAAGAACCATGCCCCTAATCAAAGACTCAGCCACTCTATCTGTTTACATGAGGGTGGAGAAGCATGAAGCTGGAGTGGTTTGTAGGTGCCATAATTCACACCTACAAACAAAGAATATCCTGCCAGATACCCCATCTGGCAGACTGCTCAGCGCCCCTGATTTGGGTGTGGGGCTACAGAAATGAGACCCTCAGGGTCCCAGGATGCATGTGCCAACTAGCTGGGGGGCATGGGTTAAACTGTGTTCCCACGTTAGAGATTGGATGCAGATAATTGTTCACCAATAGTCTGCACTCAATAGTAAGAATAGGGTTACAAAGATATATAAACTGTTGTCAACCCTACAGTCTTTGTCTTTTGATTACATCTTGATTAATACCTGATTGCTGGAGAATTGCTACTTGATACTTCTTCATTCCAACCCCCTAAGTAAGTGTTACCTTCTTGTCTGTTAATTGTACTATCTTGCTGTGTTCACCTATCTAAGGAATAAATATACTTTATTATATCTAAGCCTCGTTCAGTTCAACCCAGTTATTTGGTGTAAATTATATCTTGTCATAAGTTACCGTGACAAATCATCATATTTTTTCACACTGAATCCTACTGTCTGCACTTATTCTGTTTTTTTCTGTTGTTTTTCTCCCTCGTTCTCCCCCTGGGTTGTGAGAATATATATCGATCATCTGGGACCAGTGAAGACAGTCCTTTCCAGAGGGTCTGAGCAGGGGGTTACAACCTTTATTTATTATTCTATGTTTGCACTATTTGAGTCACTTGAAGTAACTAAATATTAAGTGTGTAAATTTCTTTCACTGTATTATTAGTGAGCACTAGTATTGTTTTTAGCGCCTCTTTTACACTATCACTCGGTCATAAAGAATACCAAGTGACATACAACTGCTTGGAGACTTCATTATGTGCAAGGAGGTATGTGTGTATGTGTGCCCCATCAGGAGTTCCCTACTCTTATCTAGGTCCCATGGGGCTGGAGGCGCTGTAAAGAAGTACTTATATCACCCAAAGACTGTCCCTGTCTCCTTACCATCGCAGACAGACCTCAGTATCCCCTGTTCCTCACAGGTAGCACCATGGTATGTATGTGTGTAGTAGCTTATAGGTTCTCTTAGGGTAGAAGCAGCAAGTGTTACATATATACACACACACATATATACACACAAACACACACACACACACACACACACACACACACACACACACACACATATACACACACAGTGGTGTGAAAAAGAAAGTACACCCTCTTTGAATTCTATGGTTTTACATATCAGAACATAACAATCATCTGTTCATCTGGAGAAGACTTGTGTGAAAAACTAAGTATACCTTATGATTCAATAGCTTGTAGAACCACCTTAAGCAGCAATAACTTGAAGTAATCATTTTCTGTATGGCTTTCAATCTATCACATCATTGGGGAGGAATGTTAGCCCACTCTTCTTTACAACATTGCTTCAGTTCATTGAGGTTTGTGGGCAAAAGGTTTATTCACAGCTCTCGTAAGGTCCTGCCACAGCATTTCAATCGGATTGAGGTCTGGACTTTGACTGTGCCATTGCAACACCTTGATTCTTTTCTTTTTCAGCCATTCTGTTGTAGATTTGCTGGTGTGCTTGAGGTCATTGTCCTGTTGCATGACCCGATTTCGACCAAGCTTTAGCTGTTGGACAGATGGCCTCACATTTGACTCTAGAATACTTTTGTATACAGAGGAGTTCATGGTCGACTCAATGACTGCAAGGTTCCCTGGTCCTGTGGCTGCAAAAAGTAGCCCAAATCATCACCCCTCCACCACCATGCATGACAGTTGGTATGAGGTGTTTGTGCTGATATGCTGTGTTTGGTTTACGCCAAACGTGGCTCTGTGCATTATGGCCAAACATCTCCACTCTGGTCTCGTCTGTCCAAAGGACATTGTTCCAGAAGTCTTGTGGTTTGTTCAGATGCAACTTTGCAAACCTAAGCCCTGCTACATGTTCTTTTTAGAAGAGGCTTTCTCCTAGCAACCCTTCCAAACAAACCATACTTATTCAGTCTTTTTCTAATTGTACTGTCATGAACTTTAACATAGGCCTGTAGAGTCTGAGATGTAACTTTTGTTTTGTTTGCAATTTCTCTGAGCATTACACGGTCTGACCTTGGGGTGAATTTGCTGGGACGTCCACTCCTGGGAAGATTGGCAACTGTCTTGAATGTTTTCCACTTTTGAATAATCTTTCTCACTGTAGAATGATGGACTTTAAATTGTGTGGAAATAGCCTTATAACCCTTGCCAGATTGATAGAGAAGCAATTGTTGCTGCACAAGATCATTGCTGATGTCTTTCCTCCTTTGCATTGTGTTAACACACACCTGAATGCTCCAGACCAGCAAACTGCTAAAACTTCAGCTTTTATAGAGGTAGTCACACTTGCTGATGGTCAATTAATCAAGGGCATTTGATTAGCAGCACCTGTCTGCTACTTAGCATCTTAATTCCTATGGAAGCAGTAAGGGTGTACTTAGTTTTTCACACATGGCTTCTCCATTTTGGATTTATTTTTGTTAAATAAATCATGACACGGTGTAATATGTCATGTGTTGTTGTTCATCCGAGGTTGTATTTATCTAATTTTAAGACCTGCTAAGGAACAGATGATTGTTATTATGTCCTGATACGTAAAACCATAGAATTCAAAGAGGGTGTACCTCATCTATGCAACCATGACAACCAAAAACCCTTTAAAAAACAAACAAAAAAACAAAACATTCTTGAACCTTCCACAGGTGTCTAGTCAGTCACCAGAAGAGCCATGTGCTGAAACTAGCACTTTCAAATGATAGAAATGTGCCAAAAATACCTTAAAACCATTCCTCCGAAGTGACAATCCCAGCATCACACAGACCTGTCCATGCCTTTTGGCAGCTCTCCCTGCACAATCATTTGTGTGAGCAGCATTCAGATCTACAGTATGTATTGCTCTGGAGGCTTCTGTCTGAGCCCTTAATGAAAGTAGGACACAAAAAACAACACACTGTAAATAAAGAAAAGAGGCACATTTTGTAAAGACTTGTCTCGGTGTCAGTCACTGTTGCAGTATGTCGACTTTTGGTAGTGTAGCCCTGTGTAATTTTGGGGTTACATGCCTCTCTCATTTTGTGCAGTAATTCCTGTTAAGAGGGCAGGTTTGCCAGAAGTCATCAGGGAGGTTTGCCCTCAACCCCTGTGATGTGTAGTGTGAAGCAAAGGAAGTAACAGCATGCTCTGTGTCCACTGACAGTGACACAGGGGTGGGTCTTTCTGGAGCTTTATAATACGCATCACTTCCTAAAGTTAGTGTGTTATGTCTGGGTCAAGTGTCTGGTGCAAGAGCTGTGAGTCTGTGCAGCTCAAGTGTCAGTAGTTACAGAGAGACAAGCTGACCCCACACAGGGCTCTGGCACAGATGGTGGCTCTCCCTTAGGGGAGAGGTGGCAGAGATATCCCGGTCTCTATTACAGAGTCACGAGGAAACTTCCTTGAGGTGTGCAACTATGCTGATGTGCGGCTAAGTACCGGCCGCTATGATGGGCAGTCAGCCATGTATGATGTCAATAAAGATGCCCTTGAATCAAAGACCCTTCTTGCCTGAGACTGGAGTTAATCAGGAAGAAGATGCACCCAGGAGTTCTCTTTCAGAAACTCCTCCCTGCTATCGTGGGGATCTGGAAGGGATGGAGGCGCTGTACCAACTGTCAGTAGAACTCAGCAGTACCTCACACGCCTGTCATGGTGAAATACCCACTACCAACAAGTGGGAGACTCAGGAGGCCTGTGAGCCAGCAGGTGCACCACACAACATGACATGTAACAGGGGGGGGGGGCAGTTTCCACACCTAGGGGCCTATATGAGATTGGGTAGTGGTCGAACCGTTACATTTTTGGTGGCGCTGCTGAGATCATCAGGACAGGCTTTTGCTAGGCTGACTAGGAAACAGGGAATGTATGCTAGCAGTGATGTGCTGAGGAATGGAAGGAAGCCTAGGGGTAGTCAGGATTACAGGAGTACCAAGTTCACTCGTAAAGCACACCCTAGGGCCTGATATGGAGTAAGGTAGATCTGGAGACAGGGCTATAGCTGTTCTAGTCACCTTGAGGCAGCTAGTCATAGGATGCCTTAGGGATAGCCTTGTTAACGCGGGTCAGGAACTCCTGGGAGGGTCTGCGCTAGGTGTAGCCAACAGTAGGTGACGCCCTAAGTACTGCATGGAGAAGCCAGAGTAGTCTAGCCAGTAACCAGACTACTTACCACTGAGCACATACTGGAGGATAGCGTGTACAGCATACAGAGAGAGAATTAGCCTAGCCTGAGGTAGTGCGTACATGAGTGAGACACACATGAGATACATGTAGAGGTGCACTGGCATACTTTATTGCATCGGAAATGGCGACTGCCCAGCAGAGAGGAGCACCATGTGCGATTGCAGCATAAGTGTAAAAATGGCGACCAGCAATGATGTCCCGCACAGTGCGGAGAGTCCAAGATGGCGGCTCGTGCCTGATGGAGAGAGCGCACGTGGTGTGTGTACCACGGAGGTACCAGGGATAGAAATGACTTTTGCTAGTTTACTGTGGAGTGGCCGTGCCGTTTTTGTCCTGTCTAAATGCCCGGGGTACAACCCTGGAGGATAGCTATGAGGACATTATGATCACTTGTGAAAATGATGGAGTATCTGATTGCCAGACGGTAATCACTATGCAAGTTGCCCCTGCTGCTAATGTGGATTGCAGCATGATCCAAAATGGCGTCTCCCTGGGAGACCGCGTGGGCTGTGTGCAAACAGTGATGTTGCAAGAAGTTGGCCGGGAGAGGCATGAAAGAAAGAACCCCACCCTGATGGGGGAAGTGGCGCGAAAGCTGTGACCGCGCCCTCCTGGACTGTGACAGGCTCAGAGCCAATTCTGGGTCATGATGTGCAATTGTGGGACCCTCCTCTAATCTCCACCAGAGGGAGGGGTCCTTGCATCTGCCAATAGAAGACAGAGCTGACTGAGGGAGGAGCTGGATGTACGCTTCCTGTCCCTCAGTTGCGAGGAGCTGGTGAAGGAGACTGCTGTGCCGTGTGTCTCCCTTGCCAAACACCACTACTAATCGTGCCATGGACAATATCGAAGTACACCCCTACTAACTGCCAGGAGGCTTCCTGGTGGTGAAGGCGGGTGGAAGAGAGGTACTGCAGTGTCTGTGCATGCAGTGCCAGCTGCCGGGCGGAGAAGCCAGCTCCACAGCGAGATGTCCCATGTGGCATCCATTATTTGTGGGCCGTGGAGCCGTTTGTGCCTGGGCACGCCACGGAGGCAGGAGGCGATGCAGCCTTGCTGACGGCTGGAGCCTCGCCCAGAGTGAAGAGAGAGAGAAGGTCGATCCCGGAGAAATGGGGATCGCTGCTGATGATGATACCTGAAAAGAAAGGAGCTGGGGCCTGCAACCGTAGCGAGAACCCAGAACCTCGCTGTCGGTCCCCTGCGGAGGTACTCTTACCGGCATCGGAGTCTGCCTCATCGGACGATGAGCAGCGCAGTCCTACGTCGGTGGTGATGCGCCTACCGGCGGGCCACTACAGCGGTGCTGAAAGCAAAGACAAGCGACTTACCGGTGGTCTTGAAGAGCTGAGCACTGAGATCCCACGACAACCTGCGCTGGTGCGGCCGGAGCAGCTGAAGAGTCCCACGGCCATGGCGACTCCCAGCGTGTCGGGAGAAGAGGACCTCATCGCAAGCCAGCGGAGTGGTGAGATACCCTCACCTCCCACAGGCTCCGATGGAGGCGGCCGAGGAGAAAGGCCCGACCACGGCCCAAGCGGAGCTGAGGAGTGACCTACTGCATCTGGCACTGGACGTCGAACTGGAGGAAGAAGTACCGGTGGGGGACCCCACCCAAGATGGCGCCTCATCTCGCGATAACAATGACGTCACTTCCAGTGGCCACTGCGGAGCCGCCTGGAATCAACCGTCGCCGCCGATGATCAGCACCAGTCTGTACAAGGAAGATATGGATAGATACCGGGAAGCAGTGAAGAGTCGGGGAAGTAGGAAGACGGGTGAGCCTGATTTGCACAACATTGCCACGGGCCGTGGCATCGCCAAATTGTGGATCATAATCACGCAGCGTAAGAACACTTGCCCCTTCCCTCTCCCCAAGGCCACTGCCCAAACCCCTGCCACGTCTTCCTCTGGGTCCCAATCGAGCCAAGGGTGGTCTGGGGAGTCATGGGACACGTCGGAAGAAAGGCCTGGGTCAGCCATGGACTGGGGTGAATGTTTCACATCTGATGAGGGGTCGGGGAGGGAAATGATTCCTGCTATCACATCCCCTAAAATGAACCCCACTACGTATAATCCTATTGTAAGGGGAAGGCCTAAGCGATATGGGTCAGCTTCAAGGTCAACCAATACTTCAGGTGTCTCTTCTATGGGAGAAACTGAGGAGAGCGAGATTGCACTGTCAGTGCAGGAGCAGTATGTGGAGCATAGCACCAAATGGTGAGCTCCCATGTATGAGGGATATTCGGAGTGGTTGGCCTGCACCAGGTTTGTACTGAGAGGAGATGTGGTTGACTACTGGTGGGATGTGGGCAAGTACACAGCCCAGGAATGCCAGGAAGAGTTAGAAAGACTGTGGTATTTGATCCAGAAGTGAATAGTTACCCCCAGGGGATCCTCTATCCTGTATGATGTAATTGCCCCTGAAGAGCCCGTCTTGCGTCCTGCCAGGCAAAGCAGGCAATAAGAAACTGATTAGAATCAGCAGGGCTGAGAGTGCCATAGTTGCGCGCTATAAGCAGTCGCATGGATTGGAGTACCCCTATGTCCCAGAACCTCTGATGCAAGAAATAGAGGACAATAGAGATACATTGTTAAGGGAGGCAGTGGGGGATTACATTAAGTCCAAATATAGCCACTCGGAGCATAGAACAGAGGCTAGGATCTGTTATTTGATGAGAATATGGAGTGTTGGGCGCAGCATCTATATGCACAAGATGGAGTATCGACCAGAAAATGGCCCCCCTAGATCCTACAGCATAACACTGCTTGATGCTAATGGGGGGAGGGGAGGTAAAGAAGCCTGACCCCAGACTTTATTACTGATGTTTAGATTCTCCTAGGGACTAATCTATTAAGTGTAATTCTGGTTGCAGTAATTATGTACAGTGTGGGAAGATGTATTCCTGTATTGACATAATTGTTTGTGTATTTTGCAGTTGCCGCTTGAAGGAAGGTTCCGCAAATTTAGGTCAAAGCGGGGACGTTGGATTCCACCAGAGCGAGATTGTAGCCCTGTATAATTTTGGGGTTACATGCCTCTCTCATTTTGTGCAGTAATTCTTAAGAGGGCAGGTTTGCCAGAAGTCATCATGGAGGTTTGCCCTCAACCCCTGTGATGTGTAGTGTGAAGCAAAGGAAGAGACAGCATGATCTGTGTCCACTGACAGTGACACAGGGGTGGGTCTTTCTGGAGCTTTATAATACGCATCACTTCCTAAAGTTAGTGTGTTATGTCTGGGTCAAGTGTCTGGTGCAAGAGCTGTGAGTCTGTGCAGCTCAAGTGTCAGTAGTTACAGAGAGACAAGCTGACCCCACACTTTGTCAGGGCTCTGGCACAGATGGTGGCCCTCCCTTAGGGGAGAGGTGGCAGAGATATCCCGGTCTCTATTACATAGTCAGGAGGGAACTTCCTTGAGGTGTGTGTGATGGGGAGGAAAGGGTTAATACCTGATTTGCCATGCATTACTGTTGTTGCCCTGTCCCCGCCATTTTTATTCCCCATGTGCAGGCCATTCCCTGTCTGCGAGGGTTAGTGGAGGGGGGTCTTGGCTGAGTTCTAGACGGCAGTGCGCTGGGGGATCTGTCGCTGATTGTCTCGGCGTTTCTCCGCTGGGGATGCGGTGCTGCGGCGCCAGTTGCCGAGATTGGAGGTAGCAGGTACATCAGGTAGGTGGGTGGACTTGGCCTCTCTTCGGGGGGGTTCCTCTTGCAGCCTTCCTCCCTCAAGTCCTCGGCAGTCCTCGGCGGGTCTGTCGGGACAGTATGGGCTGTAGGCAGTGTGACGGGGAGGAAAGGGTTAATACCTGATTTGCCATGCATTACTGTTGTTGCCCTGTCCCCGCCATTTTTACTCCCCATGTGCAGGCCATTCCCTGTCTGCGAGGGTAAAAGACAAGATGCATTGCTTGCCATACCCTCTAACCCAGCGGTGCGCAAACTGGGGGGCGCGACCCCCAGGGGGGGCGCGAGACTGCCGACTGGGGGCGCGGGGTTTACAGAGGCCCTGCGCGCTTCCCGAAGGCACTTAAATTAAGTGCCGGGGGAGCTGCAGGGCCTCTGTAAACCTAACTTACCATGGCTCCGGCGGCTTCCACCCTGCGTCGCCATGGCAATGCGGCGTCAAAATGACGCTGCGAGGTCATGTGACGTCACGTTGCTATGGCAACGTGACGTCATTACGCCGGAGCGCGGGTAAGTTGGGGTTGGGGGGGGCGCGGGAGTGAGGGGATAGCTGGCAGGGGGCGCAGGGAAAAAAGTTTGCGCCCCCCTGCTCTAACCAACACATGATAGCAGATCTTAAATGTAAGGCAGGATGCATTTTTTTGTAAGTCCAAGCAGGAATTACTTGGACCTCCAGCTGTGATATGGGGGAATGAGCTTCGGAAGGTTCAGGTCATAGACCAGAGAGAAAGTCGTGGAGAGATGTGCGGGGTATGGCTTACCGACAGATGGGCGGTCGAAGGTCGAAGGCACAACTGGAGGAGGATTTGGAGCATCATGAGGACCGCAGGGTCCTACCAGAGGGGCAAGTCCCCGTAGCTGCTGTGTTGGCTGACGCTATTCAGCCCGGAGTGCTGGAGTTCCCTCCAACTCCGGGGCTGCAAGAACATGAGGAGAGTGCTAGTGACCCCCCGGTCATGGGTGGCTTGGCGCCAGGGGTTGTGGTCGAGGTAGCAGCTGCAGCTGCCAAGCGTGCCGTCCCTGGGCTCACTGCACTTCTGGCTACATGGGGAACGGGTGTTAGCACTGCAGAGCGGGTACAGCTCCTGACAGCAGTGCTCGGAAGAACCTCCTACCTTGCAAACGGGGAACAAGGTCTTTCCCGGGCGGATCATCACAGCTTCAGCAAGTTTGTGGATGGCACAGATGACCTCGATGCGTTCCTGAATGACTTTGAGATGCAGTGTTCCCGGTTCTGAATTCCAAGAAGGGACTGGGTGGTCAGACTGCGACCACTGTTATCTGGCAAAGCCAAACGGACTGTGATGGGTATTCCACGCGTGGATGCCGATGACTATGGTCATGTGAAAAGCAAGCTGCTAACCCAGTATGCCCTGACTCCAGAATCTTACAGGAGCAAGTTCCGGACGGAGGTAGTACTCCCCGGAGAGTCATACAGCACCTATGCCAGTAGGATGGCTTTGCACGGGAGTCAGTGGGTGGAGGGGAATGGGGTTACAACATTCCATACCCTGCTGGACATATTCTTTCAAGAGCAGCTGCTGCAGCAGCTTCCCACAGATGTGAGGGGGTGGGTCTATGACCATAATCCTCAGACCTATGAGGATGCAGCGAGAATGGCGGATGAGTATGTGGCCAGCCGAGTTGCAATGAACGACCCTGTAGCACCCAAGGGAGCAGGCCATGCGGCCCAGGGTGCTAAGACTACCCCTCCGTGGACACACCAGCCTGCGGCAGCAAACAGCGCACCCTAGGCTGCAGAGTTCAAGCATGAGAGGCGGTGTTACACTTGCAACAAGGTCGGGCATCTCAGGCCAGACTGTCTGGACCGGGACCGGTCCAAGGGACCCCATCAGGGGCAACGCTCACCAGCTGCGAGGCCGGTCGCCAGTGTGCGTGACTGGCACACACAGAGGAGCCAAGTACAGCCGTGGAACCAGCCCACAGAGGGATTCCCAGCGGAGAGACTGCACTTGCCACCTCAGGACCAGCAGCTGAGAGCGGGGGACATCAGGTTGCTCCAGTCGGGATGCAGCCCAACGATGTCCGGCAGAAGCATCTGCGGAAGGTGACCATCGGAGACCGGCAGGTGGACGGCTTGCTAGACTCCAGTGCCACCATGACTCTGGTTCACCCTGATATGGTGCGGCCAGAGGATTTGCTCCCGGGCACCGGGATGCAAGTGACTATGCCAGACGGAGGACCGCGGTCACTCCAGGTTGCCCGGGTCTTTTTGGACTGGGGTGCCGGACGTGGCATGAGGGAGGTGGGGTTTTTGCCTGGGTTAGATGCTGAGGTCTTGCTGGGTAACGACCTAGGACACGTTACCTGTGTTTTTACCACTGAGCTGGTACCTGTTGCAGCGATCACCAGGAGCCAGTCAGCAAGGATCGCAGCAGAACCAGCCCCTGTCCCCCTGCATTTGGGACCTACAGTTCCAGTAGTCTCTGCAGAGACCAGACAGTTAAGCCAGACTCAGTCGCTTTCTGACACTGACTTACTGTTTCCTGTACCTATTCCCTGTCCCCCTGACTCAGATGTGACTGGGGAGTGGCCAGAGTTAGGTGCCCAGTTTAGGGATGCGGTGCGATCTGATCCCAGCTTGGAGGGCATGAGACTGCGGGCGTCGGAGTCTAAGCCAAGCAAGGGGTCTGATTACTTCTTGTGGCACCGCGGGCTCCTATATACAGAGAGCAAGGGACCACCAGGTTAGATGAGGTATGGACAGGGAAGAGACAGCTAGTGGTACCCCGTGAATATAGGCAGCAGTTGTTGCGGGTAGCCCACTCCATTCCACTAGCTGGGCATCAGGGGGTCGCTAGGACGCGAGCCTGGCTGTTGCAGCGTTACTAGAGTTCTGCCGATCCTGTGATGCCTGCCAGCGAGTAGGTAAGGCGGGTGACAGTGTGAAGGCACCCCTGAACCCGTTACCGGTAATAGGGGAACCCTTTCAGTGGGTAGCTATGGACCTCGTGGGACCCCTCATGGTTCCCAGCTGGTCAGGAAAGCGCTACATTCTCACGGTGGTGGATTTTGCCAACCGGTACCCTGGGGCGGTAGCGCTTGCCAGTATTTATGCTAGGGCAGTAGCTAAAGCTCTGTTAGCCATTTTTTCTAGGGTAGGTTTCCCTAGTGAGATCCTAACCGATCAGGGGTCGCAGTTCATGAGTGAATTGCTCCAGTGTCTCTGGGAGGCGTGCGGGGTGAAACACCAGCGCACGACCCCTTACCACCCCCAAACCAACGGACTTTGTGAGAGGTTCAATGGTACCCTGAAGCAGATGCTGCGAACATTTATAGAGGCAGAGGGAAAAGACTGGGAGATTCCCCTGCAGCATTTGCTGTTTGCGTACCGAGAGGTGCCGCAAGAATCCATAGGCTTCTCTCCCTTTGAGCTGCTATATAGTCGCGAGGTACGGGGACCTCTGGACCTATTCCGTGAGGGATGGGAAGGGGAGACTACCACTACTGATGCATCTGTGCTTGAGTATGTGATAGATCTCAGAGACCGGTTAGAGATGCTCATGGGGTTGGCACAGGACAACCTTAGGGCTGCTCAGACCAAGCAGAAGACTTGGTATGATCAGAATGCCCGTAGCAGAGAGTTCATCCCAGGATAGCAGGTACTTGTTCTCAAGCCCATTCGGAAGTACCAATTAATGGCTGCCTGGTCGGGACCGTATCCGGTACTGCGAAAGATGAACGAGTGCAACTATGTTGTACAGGTAGGAGAGAGATAGAGGTATATAACCCCCTCAATTAACCAGTGCGCGGGGGAGGGGGGGGCTTTCCCAAACCCCACAGTCAGACCGGAGTCCGCGGGACACCCGGAGCTTAGCTCCACCGCCTCTCCTACCTCCCGCTCCGTTCCTCCAGACGGCTCCTCCGATTTTGTGTGTGATGCAGGGGGAGACTTCCACCGGGGGTCGGGGCTCACAGGAGGCCTCCCAGAGCGCCGGCAACCCCTCTCCAAATCGCTGGAAAAGGTCACGCTTATGCCCAGCTAGTCTTTTGGGTTCAGCGCTGTAAGGTTTGGGGGGGGATTTGTTTATTTAAGTGCTTAATTGTTGGTTATTCGTTGGAGGGGCCCTGGAGCAAGTCTCTCAGGCAGCCATTCCTCTTGACGTCACAGGAAGTCTCATAGACATAATTTTTAATTAAATAGTAAGGTAGTGTCCAATATAAATATAGTTTTATTGCTTGATTTGAAATGATAGATTTGATTTATTGTCGGATGTTATAGTTTGACTGCTCAGTTGCTCACCTCTATTTAACTAATTATGTATGTATATATGAATATCTTTATTTGTATAGCGCCATCCATGTACATAGCGCTTTACAACATTAATACATGTGACATAAAAATAAGAGACATAAAAGTACACATTAGGAAAAGGAGTTCCTGCCGCGAAGAGCTTACAATCTAAGTGGTAAGTAGGGCGAATTTACAGCGACAGTAGAAGCGCGTTATGGTCATTGTGTCAGCAAGGGGTCAGGTTAAGTGCATATGTGTCTCTTCTGCTAACACCTCCTCCTCCTCTATTGATCTCTCTGTGGGGGTACCCCAGGGCTCTGTCCTGGGACCTCTTCTCTTTTCTCTGTACACACTCTCTCTAGGTGACTGTGACAGGGTAAATAAAAGCCACCAGTTATATGCCTGTGTCACGGGAGACTCCTGTGGCAGGTAGGATCTCGGTGGCTGGAACAGCACGAGCGTAGTAGGGGTCACAAGCAGGGGTCCAAGGCAGGCGGCAGACAGCGCAGTCAGGAAACAAGCAGAGGTCCGATGTAAAGATGCAAGACTTTGTTCCAGTACAGCAGCAACCAGTCCAGGAGTGAAGGGGTTAATAACCACAGGACATTTAAAACCAAGGCTGCATTTCTTGCACTGGCAAGCAAAGGACAATTTTTCGTTCCAAGGACAATTTATTTTGTTCTCTTATCCCAGTGAGTGTTGTTTTAAGTGTATTCTGCAGATGTCTTGTGTTTGTCTATTAAGGAAATAAATCACAATTTATTTTGCAACTTGTTCTGTTCAATCAAGTACCCAGAAATATAAATGTGTTGATAAAAGTTGGTGTCATCGTGACAGTGTGCAACTATGCTGATGTGCGGCTAAGTACCGGCCGCTATGATGGGCAGTCAGCCATGTATTATGTCAATAAAGATGCCCTTGAATCAAAGACCCTTCTTGCCCGAGACTGGAGTTAATCAGGAAGAAGATGCACCCAGGAGTTCTCTTCCAGAGACTCCTCCCTGCTATCGTGGGGATCTGGAAGGGATGGAGGCGCTGTATCAACTGTGAGTAGAACTCAGCACCACCTCACACGCTTGTCATGGTGAAATCCCCACTACCAACGAGCGGGAGACTCAGGAGTCCTGTGAGCCAGCAGGTGCACCACACAACATGACATATAACGGGGGGGAAGTTTTCACACCTAGGGGCCTATATGAGATTGGGTAGGGGTCAAACCGTTACAGTAGCAACTATGTGTGCCATTATTAAAGGGTTATCTGAAGGATACAACTACCTTCAGTCAGTTGAACACAATCGCACCCAAATATTGCTGGTCATCATGGATGTGAGTTATCCCTCACTTTTAGGTCCCTAGTTCTGCCAATCTTTGGTGTGGAACATGCAGCAATTTAATTCTTGAATATACGGGATAGTCTTGTACGCAGAGACTTATAAAACGAGAGTACAGACAAACAGACTGAGGTCAAAAATCTGTGTTTTATTTTTTAATTTTTTTTATGAATCATGGCACGAACGGTCACTGGTGCTATGGTACAGGCAGTTTTTGGACCATTGCTCATTGAACTGAGCTTATTCTCTTTTATAGTACAGTAACTTCCAGCCTGTTGAGAAGATTGCAGGTTTCATTTTTTGGCATAGACTCAAACACATTTCACATCTCCCATAATGCAGGTCTAGAAAGTAAAGATGAAACCAAGTTAAATAGGTCATGCAACTTCTATAAACACATGGTTGTTCCAAGCACTCCAGAAATTGCAGCAAGTTGTATACAGCTGTGCTTTTTTGCACGGAAAAAAAACAAAAAAACCAGCAGACGGTACAACGGAAAGTTTTCACTTTGTCAGAGTAGAGTCCCTATTCTGAGGCAAAATAATGTCAGACTGAACATTTGGTGTGGTAAATGAAAATTACATCAAATAATAAGGGGGGGGGAAAGGGGGGAGTTTGTCTGGAGCAAGTTTCCCTTCCCCTGATCCTGTTCCTCCTCCCCCCCCGCATACCTCTGCTGCAGCAGGAGGATGTGCAGGTGAGCGTGTCGCCGGAGGCTCCCATTGCAGGGCGCTGCCATCTTGGTATTGCTAGTGCATGCGTTTGTTGGGCAGCCATCTTGGGACTCTGCGTGCATGTGCAGTGCAAGCGCAGGCAAATACAGCAGGACTCCGCCCCCCAGCAGCCCAAGGGGCTGCAGCCGTCTGATCCCAAACAACAAATCGGGCTGAAGCATTCCCCTGCAGCCAGGAATTGATACTTTTGGCATGCCTGGGACCACGCCAGTCGGAAGAGGGACCTCTGAGGAGCAGGTAGTGTCCAGGGAGCAGTGCTCCCCTGGACTAGGCCTGGATCTTCCCCCTTAGGCCCCAGCTAAGCCCTGACTCACTGTAGCTTGTGGCCGCTATAGGGAAAGCCCATTGTCTGGGACCTTTCCCCAGTATCAGCATAGTCAGGTACAGCACCGATGAGACTCCACGCGGTGACTGTGGCTTGTGGTCAGGGACCAGACCAGTGACACGGTAAAGACGGTAGGGTGATATTATCCATGCCGGAATTCACCCCCACGCGGAGGCCAATGCCATCACGGCGACAACGTTTGATCAGACGGATCCTTGTTATTCTGCAACACCCGGGTTCTGCAGCCCCAGGCAGGTACCTAACCAAGTGCAAACACTTTACAGGATAGCGCTATCTCCAACACTTTGGGAGGGCCTTGACATTGGGGAATGGACATTAGGGAATTGGTGCCGGCACCCAATGTACTCTGGGGACACTCACTGTTGATTTCAGGTTGGGGCCTATATGACTGTGGTACAGGTTACCACTATTATTGTGTAATAAAGGTTGTTAGCATAGATTTGTGTGCGTGCATCATTAGTATTGTTCCTATAAGAGGACCATCCCACCCTGTTGGGATTCCTTGCAGGTGGAGGCGCTGTCACCCGAAGAACCAGGTACACCCCAGGCTCCCAGCGGCAGAGGTTCTGGCCTTCTGTGAGCCACAGGTAACGCACCAAACACACTGTAGCCACCACATCTTCCATGGGGGGGGGGGGGGGGGGGAGGGGGGGGTTAGTTATGATATATCCAAACGTGCTCCCATCTTCTAAAATATCCAGGATATAAAATTAGATAAAGTGCCCTGGTTTTTTTTTTTTTTTTTTTTAAATGGCCAAATAAAATACATTGCAGACTTGGGGGATCTATGGGTTATATTCTATACACTGCAAGATCACTGATCCATATGGTCTGACACAGAAGCTCCATTGACTTCAGTTGGGCTTCCGTGTCACCTCTAAGCTTCTAGAATATGCCCCTTAATATCAAGGGTGCACTACTGGGGAAATTGTGATGAGATCACCCTTTTAATCTCTATGGTGCCAATTTTGTTGCACATTAACTGCATCACATGCCTCCTTACTCTCCTCCATGCTTATATTTCATCCTCGCATGAACCACTTACCACTATCATTTCTCCATCTTTCACTTCCCGTGTTATCGTAGTCTCTTTGCCATCCCACTTCTGCTTCTGACACAGTACTCCATTGTCTAGTGTGACCGTGGTCTAGAAGGACACAGGAGAAATAGGAGTCATAGGTTAGGGTCAAAGTTGAGTGAAGGCATGATTTGGTGTTCTCATTTTAGATTGTAAGCTCCTTGGAGCAGGAACCTCCTTCCCTTAATCTGTCTATCTTCATATATACAGTATGTACTCATCATACAAGGTTAGTGTCCTCGCCCACATTTTACACTGCTACAGAATAGGTTGGCGTAAACAGATAGAAGATACTCTGGAAAGATGTCCCACCCTCTCACCCCCCCTTCAAAAAACAAAAATACTGTATACAAAGTCAAAACTTGCTGCCAAGGACACAATACAGGTTCAGATTTGCTCCAGCCAATAGTGAGCTGCCACATTTTTGGTGATCAAGGAGTTGGGGGGCAGGAAGACACCACTATTTTGGCCAGCTCCGAGTAGTATGTATTTTAATTGCTCACCTTGGTTTTCCGGCCATCTGCAGTGGTCTCATCAAACTCCTCTCCGATCTTGAATGAACATTCAGACTTCTTTAAAGTGCTCACAGTTTTTATAGTGATCGTGTCCCCATTCTGAGAAATGGTGCAATCAGGTTTCAATGCACATGCTGCTTTCCTTGTTATCAGGCCGACTCCTGCAAATATCAGATTTTTAGTCGGATGAATATACCACTTGCACTATAAAAGATGTTGACAGTATCAAAATCATTGAATTGAAGAAGACTAGCACTTCATAGCAAGTATATTCACAAAGTTGATGTAGCCAGGTCCCCCCTTGCGCACTCACCCCCTCCTTCTTCGTTGCGAGCGCTCGTTGTTGTGTTGCGGCCGGTTGCCATGAAGCGGTCGGGCCGGTTGCCATGACGCGGTCGGGCCGGTTGCCGGGGACACGATCGGGCCGGTTGCCGGGGCCGTGATCGCGTTGCTGGGGTCCGGCGGCCGGTGAGAAGGGCGCCGCCATACCTAGGGCTGTTGCGCATGCGCAGTGGCAAAGGACAGCGCGGGAGGCCCCAGATAGCTCGCGCATGCGCGAGAATAGACTGCCAGCCCTCAGGGTGCATAGGGGCAGAGCACATGACTTCAGGGAGCCAATAGGGCTGAAGTATGGCCCTGCAGGAATAAAGATACATTTCGCGGGGTTTTGGCAGCACGCAGTGAGTCAGGATCCGGACCAGCTAGGGGAAAGAGGTGGATGCAGGGGTCAGTGACCCTCTGCATTAGGCCAGCAGCCCCCAAGGTCCCAGTTAGGTCCTGAGCCACTTAGTAGTTTGTGGAGCTGTAGGGACAGGCCCTAGATAGGGACACTGCCCCATTAATTGGTTGATTAGTCAGGGACACAGTGCTGAAGCCATGCGGCCCTGCGAGGTGGGTTCTGGGCTCAGAACACCACCAAAGACCCTAAGACTAAGGTGATATTATCCGCGCTGGAATTCACCCAACGCGGTGTGGAGGACAACGTCGGATCGGGCGGATCCCCAGTGATATCGCGGTACCCGTGGCTGGAGCCCGGGCAGGTAACCTACAATTCACGTGCACCAACAAGCCTAATCACCAGACATAGTGGCTGCGCAGTCACACATATACACGCACATTGGTATTTGACTTTGGGAGTGCGAGACATTTGGATGGGGGGTTACTGGACACAGGGTGGGATCACTCTGTGGGAGGTTAGCGTCCGCCGTGGCGCCTAGTGGTTAGCGTCCGCCGTGGCGCATAGTGGTTAGCGTCCTGTGTGACGCCATACAGTATGTGGCTCCTCTAGAGAAGAGCAACGGTTATGTTGATGTGTGATAATATATATATGTTATGCTATGCAGTAAAGACAGTCCTGTTTTATATTTGTTCGCTTCATGTGGTTGTTTCCTGTGAGGGTCTCCTCCCACTCCGTTGGGATCCCTCCCAGGTGGAGGCGTTGCACCACGAGATGTATAATATGCATGTACCCCAGGTTCCCAAAGCAGAGGCTTAGGCTCCTGAGAGCCACACAGGTTGCCCAGCAGGTAGTAGCGGTTGTATTCATAGGGAATACCCGTTACATTGACTTGGCAGAATATATTGGAATCAAGAACATGAATGCCTGCATTACTGATCTTTCATGGGAGGTATTGTCTATAATAGCATGCGAGTACTTCCATGAACAAGACATACACGCACTGTAGTTACAGAGACCATGATCAGGACAGAAGCAGAATTAAATACAATTACCAACAGATGGTGCAGGATATATAAAAAAGGCAGCAACAGCAGACATTAAACACAGACAGGTGACGAGACAGCATCCGAATGGTAACTAGACTGGTCAGAAACCAACGAATAAGAGATACCAGTCGGAATGAAGATTAACCCATTTAGCACAGGAGAGCCTATGACAATTGTAGGTATGGTTAAAGAAATCTATCGCTGGACAAACACAAACAATTGTTGTTCCAAATGATCCATCAATACCGCTAGAGGTCTCAACAGCTCCTTTTAAAGGATAAGTCATGTTGACATAAAACATGCGATGCATGGATTAGGATTTTCTCTCCCTCCCCCCCCCCGATTTATTATAATGACC
This sequence comes from Ascaphus truei, assembly GCA_036426205.1. Classification (NCBI taxonomy): domain Eukaryota; kingdom Metazoa; phylum Chordata; class Amphibia; order Anura; family Ascaphidae; genus Ascaphus; species Ascaphus truei. The sequence continues at coordinate 59,587,964 of CM071568.1, read as the reverse complement.
AAATGGGTTGATTGTTCCCAGCAATTAAAGTCCTGGTTATTTAGAATGATTGGATTTTACCGTGGGCTTTTAACTTCCGATAGGCCCAGTTTGACTATAAAAATCTGCATATTGTGAAGTAGGGTGTTTGGCCATATTGAAAGGTTCACTGAATTAACACAACTAATTTATAGGGAAGAACAACTCAACTGCAAGTTCTGGGGAATTTACTTCAATATTCTATGCTTACACATGTAGTAACTTGCGGTTAGCCCTTACCAAAGAAAGAGTAGACGTTCTCTTCTAGTCACCAAATATACAATGCGTACTGTATGTATTCCTTAGTGTTGTATGAAGGGACCGCCCATTACTAAAAGCAACTGAAGTTTGTTCTGCAATTTCCCACTCTACAAGTTTTCCTGAATTATTAACCTAAACGTCGGGGTCTGTGTGTGAATTAGTCTGTGCAGAAGCATTTGCATTTTTGGATGATTTGTGCCATAAGTATTTAGGCGTTTGTATACAGTTGTAGAATTGGTCAAAGGTTTGTGCTACACATTTGTGCTCAAAAACCCTTCTGATGCCACCATTGAGGTAATGAGCAAACTAGCACAGAAAACCCTTCTGATGCCACCATTGAGGTAATGAGCAAACTAGCACAGAAATCTGGACACATCTTACATATACCTGCACCCACATGTAAATATAACTCGGGAATAAGAAGCATAGAATACCCCTCCCTGATTGTTTCAACAAGAAAGAAGTTGTTCCAACTCCCCTTTCCCAACATCTTTACTCCACACCCACTCTGCATGTTACCACAGCAGGGACTTATCAGTTCCTTTTTTTTTTTTTACTGATAAACAACAAAAATATTTAGTGACATATTGTATTAGATGCTCTGCTAGTTTAGACATTAAACCTCTCATTGCCTCGATGTTTCCCAGCATACTACATACATTGTAAAAGTAAAAGTTAGCCTGCATACTGTAATCCACCCTCCCCAATTCGCACCCCCCCCTCCTAAGACCCGGCATCAAATGATGCTGCTGTGTCATGCGACATCACGTCACGTGATCCCGCAGCGTCATTTGACGCATGTTGCCATGGCGACTCGTCATGCCGCATGGCCCGTGATGATGCGTTGCCATGGTGACGTTTCGCTGAAGACGGCAGAAAGCAGGTGAGTTACGGAGGCCTCACGCCTCTCCCGGCATTTAATTTAAATGCCTTGGGGAAGAGCGCGGGGCCTCTGTAACCGCCACGCACCCCTGCTGTAATCTATAGTTTATTTTCTCCTGTGATTTCTCTGAGGCAATTTCTATAGCTACAAACCTACTGTGACTATTCACCTTGCACAATATCACATTTCCTTAATTGCACATGTAGCCAGGTCCCCCTCTGCTTAGCGGACCCCCCCCCCCCCTACAGGTACTCACCGCGGCGGTCGGGAGCAGAGCGGCCGGTCGCGGGGGGAGGTGCGGGTGTGGGTGCGCGCCAGGCGCGCACCTTCAGTTATGCAGGGGGATGCCGGGCAGTGAAGGAGCAGCGAGTGCGTCACTAGGAGTACGGCGGCTTTCTCAGAGGGCGCCGCCATTTTAGCTGGTGCGCACGCATGCGCAGGATCACGGAGGCCCTCGGCTAGGTCGAGCATGCGCAGTGATAGCGCTCGAATCCCCACCAATGAGGAGAGGGCTCTCAGCAGGGAACCAATAGAGTGTGAGGATCCTCATAGGCAGGATAAAGGAAGCTGTCACAGAGCCCACGCTAGTCAGTCGGTGCCAGGAGAGCTAGGGGAAGGGGGTGAGGGTGCAGGGGTCAGTGACCCACTGCACTAGGCCAGCAGCCCCTTCGGCCCCAGTTAGCCCTGAGCCACTCAGTCAGTTTGTGGTGCTTCAGGGACAGGCCCCAGGTTAGGGACCCTGCCCAATTAGCATATACAGTGTTAATTAGGGACACAGCGGACGCTGCGCTTCCCACCAAGAGGCTTGGGATCAAGCCTACTCCGCAGGGAGAGCGGAACCGTACCCAGGCCGATCATCCCGCTGGAGGAACCGGAGTATAAGAATATATGCATGTTCAGTAAAGGTTACTTTTGTTTATTCATACCAAGTGTGTGTCATTGGTTTAAGTCCTGTGAGGGCCCCCTCCCGCCCTGTCGGGATCCCTCCCAGGTGGAGGCGTTGCACCACGAGATAGAGATATATTTGTACTCCAGCTCCCCGAGCGGAGGCTTAGGCTCCTGAGCGCCACACAGGTAATATACAGCATCAGTAGCGTCTGTGTTCACAGGGAACACCTGTTACATACAATATATTGAATACAATTTCAGGGCTCGAATACAGAAGTGAACCTCTTAAAGCTGCAGTTCAAGCAATATCCTACATCCTTTTTTTTTTTTTAAATAAATCAGTTTTGTACTATGAGAAAATACTTGAAGCATTTAAAAAAAAATTAAAGACATTTTTTAATGTATTCTGATGTAACAGGCATTTTTGTTCTTATAGTAACCATATACAAAGTCACATCCCTTTCCCCTTTCTGAAACAGCATTAGCTTTTTGAGCCCTGCTCTCTCTAGCATTGAACCAATTGAATCTAGTGCCTGCCTGGTCACATGATCTTCCTCACAGAATGTTGGCTGTCAGTGCAGCAGAAGATTACCCAACATGCATTTAGTGAACCACTTGAACGGCAGCTTTAGGCTAAGGCCCCAGTGTGACGGGGTGCCTGGCAGCACTCGTTCCCGGCATCACCGCGACCAGGTGGACTACTGGCAACTTGCAACAGGGAGGCGTGGAGGGGGCGCGGTGGGGCGCGGCCATGACATCACGCAGCTGGTTTGCCCCCATTGTCTGAACCACTGCCGTGAAGTGACCAAAAATCTTGTCTTTTGGCCAGGGCGGTCGCACATCATGCCTTGTGCAAGCACGCACACACGCCGACTGGGGCCTGCCACATAGAGGGCTGTGCCTTGTGTGCAGCGCGTACGCTACTGCGTGCACTGCAATAGTAGCATAGGAACCGAGCCTTAATTACCATGAAATGTGTCTTAATGGAAACAAGATCAATTGCTGCCTAAAAATCCATGGGTTCTCTCTAAACCCAGAAAATGTCAATACTTGGTGATGGTTCCCTTGGGTGCAGTGTTTCAATCCAGGGAATGTGTAGAAAGGAAAAAAGACCAGAAATAGTGTATATGTTCACACAGATGTTTATTTCTTTGATTAATCTGTAGGGTTCTCACTCAGAATTTGGATCTCTTGAGCTTTGTTCTTATCTTGATCAATGAAATGAAACAATGGTGGGACATAGTTACCCTTGAGAAATACCTATTGTAGAGCAAAAAAGGATTCCTAGCAGTTTACATATTATTGAAAACTCCGACTTTTGATTTGGAGAATAGTGTGTTCATACAAGAGTGGTAAAGAGTTTTAGATAATTGCTCATTTCAACTGATGAGACGGCTCATCAAACATCGAATTACATCTCTAAAAAGAATGAATGAGGAAGTATTAAAGATCAAAGAAAAATTAGAACCAATTAAAGAGATGAAGGAATTTAATGTACTACAAGTCAAAAATAGGATTGATAAATAAGAGAAGGAAGTAATCTCCATCATATAGAAAAACATCTTTAGAGATAAGAAAGTCTATGAAAACTATAAACAAAGAGATTTGAAACCAGAGAAAGTTGATTTTGATAAGGACCACATGAATGATATAAGATTTGAGGTAGAACATGAAAGAGTTAACCAAAGGGATAGACAGAGATGGCAACTGTAAGAGGACGTGTGCAGAGGTACGCAATGGAGACCGTTTTAAAGTGAAACGAAATTAGGCTTTATTGCGCCTGTCCCTTAAAAACAGCAAAACATATGAAAATAAGCCAAACAGAAACCTGCTCCGCTTTGGAGACTATCTACACGTGTAGTCCAGCCCTCTCTAACTGGGTGGTTAGCTAAGCTAATTACCAGCCCAAAATATATATATACATACTGTATAAACAGATATATAAACAGTCCCATAAGAAAGTCTTATCTATTTCTTGTAGCTGTAGGGGAACGCTTCTCTGTTCTCCTGGTGTCTGCACCCTTGTGTGCTAAGGCAATGTCAGGATCCAGGTTTAGAAGTATTGTCCCCTGTGTCTTGCTGGCAGCGTGCAGTCTCTTTGCAGCTCAAGACATCTATTTGTTCCACAGGTCAGCCCAGTTGCGGACTAGGGAACTCTCTGTCTGTCCTTCCTTGGTTCAGCCCCATTTGTGAGACTAAGGAATCCTCCCTTCCTGTCTCAGAACAGGCTATTTCACAGAGCTGTGATTAGCAGGTGGGATTGATTGCACCAGCAATTAACCAGCACACTGCTGGATTAGAGGCAAGTCTGTTAACAGGGATAAGACCCTGTTACAGCAACGATATCATGGAAAAATGTATTTGAATAGATTAAATGCTGATAATTTCTAATATAATACAAGAGAGATACAATACACCAGACCATGTAGACAACAAGAGAAACATTTTAACTATAGAGAAGGATTTAGAGATCGTTACAATATGGACCACTCTGATACACAGAGGTTTAAGAGCAGGAGAGAATCTAGACAAGAGTTTAAATAATGCACACATCCCCTCTAATCTCAGAACCCAAGTGCACCACATCACATATATTTTGTCAAAAAGAGTGCTACTAGAATTGTCACCTCATGTATAGAACAAAAGACAAAAATATTTAGTTCTACTGTACATCTAACTTGACAAATTATATAGTTACAGGTAGTCCTCGTTATCCAATGTTTCACTTTACAACGAATGGCATATCTAACGATTTACAATGCGTTTTAAGGGCAGTTTTTCGAAGCTGGAATGCGTTATCCGATGCCTGAATGCGTTATCCAACGCTCACCACCACTGATTAACATGGGACTCACTGTACAACGGTTTCACTATCCAACGCTACTTCCAGAACGGTTTCCGTTGGATAACCGAGGACAGCCTGTAAATACTTATCTGTATATAATTGTAGAGGGTATTAGTTTAATCTTGATATACAATGTTTTCTGTTTTGATAATAGTTTTTACCTTCAGTTTTGTGGTACAGCCATGAGCGCCAGGTTCGCACTAAGTTATGCTAACATCTTCATGTGTATATGGAAGCGAGACCACATTATTGGACCACCATTATTTATATCTAATTAGTATATATATTGGAGTTTTACGATGAGTTGTGAAAATTAATATTTAGTGGTGCTGGTTCATTGTGCTGTTATTCTCTTTGTAGATATACTATTATTGTATATAATTAGCATTTAAATGTGTTATTTATTTTTCACTGGTATAAATTTCTGTGTAATATTAGTTTTCTTATGCAGTATCAGATCAATTGCTACTATATACATTTTTTCAAGCAGGGAAACCATCAAGGTTAAATTCCCTTGGACACTGCTATAGAGGATGTTAGATAGCCACACTGGACTATTACCCCAGAGAAAATAACAGGTTAGAGTTATGAAACTCGTACAGTGAATTAGTGAAGCACTGGAGGGCAGACGTGGGATCCGACTTGTGAGACGGAGCCCATTACATCATCGTAGAGAGACTGCAGAGAGTCAGTGCCTTTCGGCACATCTTTTCTCCTGCTCCCAGAGAAAGGTTTTAAGCATACAAGACTATAGAGAGATCCATTTGGGCTATCCTGGTTGACATATGCATCTTTAATCATATTATTTATTTTTATTTTTTAAATAAAGTATTCTATTTTATGACCAGTATTCCTCGCAACTTATTTGTGGAAACCATACTGATGGACTGACTATTCACCGAGGGATTCCAGTTAGAGAGGGATACATTTTCCCTATATACAGTACTGAACACGGGATAAATATATTACGGCACATACTGTACATTTTGTATTCTGTGTTTCCCCAGCAGTTCGCAGCTGTTCACGTGTTACAGCCTGCACTTTTACCTCAGGAGCTCAGCCTGAGACGTTATATGTACTTTAGCTCCCACTACTATCATTTCCGCACCAGACATGAATATCAGAGTTCAGATTATAAGTGGCAGTCCTGGGTTGTAACTCTCAATCTTTAGCTATGGGAGATACGAATCCAGGATTGGTTTACACTCTCTGGTAATCTGGATAGTAAGAGTGATTCTGGCAGTATGCTGACGAGGACGCCCTTCACATTGGAAGGGGTAAGTAAAACGTTTTTTTATTTGCTTTATTTATGCTGCATGGCTAATGTTGTGTTTAATAATGGGCAAATTATCTGTTATCTATATTTGGATAATAGTTATTTTGCCATTACTGTACTCTATGTGTTTGGTGGGGGAGAGTAGGTGTATTTATTGAAATGTAGGCCATGTTTTTGTTTTTTAAATATAGGAACGGTACCGCAGGCATGCGGGGACCCACAGAGTCCATCCGAGAACCCCCAGATGCCCAAGGGTACCACACAAGGACCCCCGAATGTGCACCAAACCACCTGAGGACCCACGGAAACTTGCAGGGAGGAACCGGGGACCCAGACCCCCATGGGAACCACCAGAGGGCCCCAAACCTGTGGAGATGACTCAACACCCATGGGGATGACTCAGGGACCCCCAGACACCAGCCGGGACCACATGGAGGCCCACGGAGCCTAGCGGGGACCATCCAAAGGTGTATTGAAGGTGTATTGTTGTTTATTAGATATTGTAAAGGTTATTTGTGGCCTGGGAGGTGGGTAGTAGGACTGTTGTGTGTATTTTTGTTTATTGTGAGTTGTGGGGGTGAGTGAAGGGGGTAGTAGCCCCAAGGATAGGTGTTTAGGCATATTGGGTGCGTAGCTGGAGAGGTTAACCCCTTCATTACCTTAGCGGTATTAACTGCTATGGTAATGAATGTGGTTAAGTCCACCCACAACCCCCCTACAAGGCCTAAACACCCATCAAGGGCCAAATACCACCTTCACCAACCCCCGCTACCCACAATAAACCTGGCACTGGTGTCTAACCCCTTCATTGCCTTAGTGGTTAGCCGCTAAGGTAATGAAGTTGCCTGGAAATGCATTTTTCATGCATCAGTTTCATGCCGGAGGTCTCCGGTGCTAATATTAATGGGTATCAGCTCCGGAGTCTCCCGGCATCAATCAGATGCAGGAAAAATGCATTTTATTTTCTAAGTGCCATCTCGTTGCTCATCCCCGCTTCTACCCACCTTCTTGCCAACTTTTTGTGGCAAGACAATTTTGAGAAAAAATCTCAACCCTAAAGTGGCGATCAGCCACGATAAACTGACCAGGGCTTATAGAATTGAGCGTGTTTGAAAAACTGCCGATCAGTGCTGAAAAGTGGCTTATCGCCGTGCGTCTGCATGAAGACCTTTGTCACATTTGTGCAATATTGCTGCAGGAGGTGTGTTATCACTCTGTAATGGCGGCTAGAAGTGCAGAACGATGCATCCGAAGCAGCTGATGCTGATACTGCAGAATGGCGGGAGCAGCATCCAATGCTGGCCCTGTTAGAAAAGGGAGGATTTCTTTTATTAATATCGGATTATCATAATCCTCTGCTGAAACTAAATTACAATATGGGATTCAATGGGAAAAGGAGTTGGGGTTAACCTTAGAGATGGAAAATTGGGAACATAACTGACGGAGTGCTAAAGGATATGTTCTACAATAAAGGAAAATAGGTATAAAATATTATTAATGTAGCCCTGTTTCCCCCACCCCTAAGTGACATCTGGGAGTAGGATGTAATTATGCTACTGGTGCTGTCCTTTACCTGTTGGCTCACAGGAGCCTAAGCCTCTGCCACAGAGAGCCTGGGGTGTATCACTTACTATATAGTGCAGCGCCTCCACCTGTGAGTTATCCCAGCAGAGCGGAAACAGTCCCTCACAGGACACAATCACAATGAACACATAGCTTTGTAAAAATAGAAAGGCCTTTACTGAACATAGATATAACAGATAACCCTGAACACTAGACTCTATATTGGCTAGAGATACAACTGCCCCACGCCTCGAAGGGCCTTCACCCCACACCATGTACCCAAAGTTCCAAAAGTCCCACACCCCACCCCTTCAGGCGTGATCAGCGCCGTACTAGATGAGGATATAGTTGGTTCACTTGTTGTATAATGGTACCTGCTGGGTGTGTCCACACCCGGGCGCGCTGACGCGAAGATAAGTGGATCAACTGATCTGGCGACGATTCCTCCTCCACGTGAGATGATGTCCTGTAGGATGATCCCACCGTGTACCCCGTCTCTGTAACTGGACAGGGTCTGGTCCTGGACCACAACCTTCAGGGCTGCGCAGCATTTTTGCTGTGTCCCTGAACTAACAAACAACTAAAGGGGCAGGGTCCCTACCTAAGGGCCTGTCCCTGTAGCAACCTGTATTTGAGTAGGGGCCTAGCTGGGGTCTAGGGGAGATCTGTGGCCTATGCAGAAGCTACTTGCCTCCCTGCACATATTGTAAGGAATCGGGGCATGTCCCTTGCGGCGTGACCCCTCCTTACCCACTACCAGTATTGCAGCGGCTGCTGCCCCTGCCCCGTCGCTACCCATGCCGCCACCCAGCGCATACCTTGAACTCTGCCGCGGACGCCATCTTGGATTCTGGCGCTGGTGTTACAGAGCGCGCGCTTCCTTCTAGGATTTATAGCGCACGCATTATGCCTGTCTCCACCCCCGCTCCGCGCAGGAGTCTTCACCACGTATACAGCACTCTCAGCTGTGCTCTACAACTTCCTGATGTCTCAGCCACTCACGAGCAGCTCCTCGACACACCCCCGCCATGCCCCTCGTCCGGATTGGTCTTTGCCGCTTTAAATATCCTGCTTTGCTTTCACTTCCTTGCTCTGCATAGCTCCTTGCTACCTGTGTTGCCTGGAACCTGTGTCGTGCTCTCTTTGTGTTTTTTCCTACAGCTATTGACCCGGCTCGTCTGAATACCCCCTCTGGCTCCTGAACTCGGCTTTCCTACTGACTACTCTACCTCTAAGAACCTCGGACTCAGCTACGGAATTTGACTGCGGAACTTTCTACATCCTCGGACTCGGCAAGTACTTGACCATTCTTTATCTACATCTAGGCCTGGTAACGCTACTATGCCACAAGCCAGACACGCCCCCTCTGCTGTCGGTGTGTATACTCTGCATCCCACCTCAGTACAGGGTACTGGTCTGGTCTGCGGGCTGCACAGCGTGACATTATGAAGAGCCAAAACGCAGACCTGGCTTAGGTGGGCCAACTACTTTCGACCGTTGGGCAATGCATCCAAGCTTTGGGAACACAGATTTCTGATTTGATTCAACAGCTGTCCTCTCTCTCACTACATCCCACTCTGCCACCAGCTGCAGCCGCACCTGGAAGCGCCCGGCCTTCGGAACTCAGAATCCCTACGCCTAAAGCATATGCGGGTGACCCTCTGGCCTGTCGTGGTTTTTTGAACCAGTGTGAAATTCAATTTGAAATGTATCCAACCCCCTTTCCTACCGGACGCACCAAGGTAGCCTATGTTTACTCTCTCCTAACAGGAGATGCCTTGGCCTGGGCTTCTCCCATCTGGGAACTGTGTCCGGAGTTCACCTCGAATTACCAGCTCTTCCGCCAAGAATTCCAGCAGGAATTTGATATTCCTGCTCGCGGAGATACTGCTGCCTCTTCTCTAGTTCATTTGTCTCAGGGTCGTAGGTCCGTAGCCAGATATGCACTGGAGTTCCAGACCATCGCAGCGGAGACTCGTTGGAACGAAGAGGCACTTTTGGCAATGTTTGTCCGAATCTGTAAAGGATGAACCAGCCCTGACCCCAAGCATTGGAGGATTTGATCGCACAGTGCATACGCATGGACCAGCGCCTCCAGGAGCGACGTCATGAACGCCAACGTCCCAGGTTCGTGCCTTCTGACCCTCCTTATCCTAGGCCTCCTCCGACGTTGGCGTTCATACGTCGCTCCTGGAGGCGGCTGGTCCATGCGTATGCCTGTGCGATCAAATCCTCCAATGCTTGGGGTCAGGGCTGGTTTCAGTCCTTTACAGATTCGGACAAACATTGCCAAAGTGCCTCTTCGTTCCAACGAGGTCTCTCCGCTGCGATGGTCCTGGAACTCCAGTGCATATCTGGCTAACGGACCTACGACCCTGAGACAAATGAACTAGAGAAGAGTGCAGCAGTACTCCTCGAGCAGGAATATCAAATCCTGCTGGAATTCTTGGCGGAAGAGCTGGTAATTACGAGGTGAACTCCGACACAGTTCCCAGATGGGAGAAAGCCCAGGCCACAGGCATCTCCTGTTAGGAGAGAGTAACATAGGTGCAACCTTGGTGCGCGTAGAAGGGGTTGGATACATTTCAATTTGAAATTTCACACTGGTTCAAAAAAACCACAAGGCCAGAGGTCACCCGCATAGCTTTGGCGTAGGGATTCTGAGTTCCGAAGGCCGGGGCTTCCAGGTGCGGCTGCTGGTGGCAGAGTGGGATGTAGTGAGAGAGAGGACAGCTTTGAATCAAATCAGAAATCTGTGTTCCCCAAAGCTTGGATGCATTGCCCAACCGAAAGTAGTTGGCCCACCTAAGCCAGGTCCTGCGTTTTGGCTCTTCATATGTCACGCTGTGCAGCCCGCAGACCAGACCAGTACCCCCTGACTGAGGTGTGATGCAGAGTAACGCACCGACAGCAGAGGGGGCTGTCCGGTTGTGGCGATAGTAGCGTCCAGGCCATATGTAGATAAAGAATGGTCAAGTACTTGCCGAGTCGAGGATTAGAAAGTTCGATTCAAATCCGTAGCTGAGTCCGAGGGTCTTAGAGGTAGAGTAGTCAGTAGGAAAGCGAGTTCAGGAGCCAGAGGGGGTATTCAGATGACGGGTTCAATAGCTGTAGGAAAAAACACAAAGAGAGCACGACACAGGTTCCAGGCAACACAGGTAGCAAGGAGCTATGCAGAGCAAGGAAGTGAAAGCAAAGCAGGATATTTAAAGCGGCAAAGCCAATCCGGACGAGGGGCATGGCGGGGGGTGTCGAGAGCTGCTCGTGAGTGGCTGAGACACAGGAAGTTGTAGAGCACAGCTAGAGCGCTGGAATACGTGGTGAAGACTCCGCGCGGAGCGGGGGTGGAGACAGGCTAATGCGTGCGCTATAAATCCTAGAAGGAAGCGCGCGCTCTGTACACCAGCGCCAGAATCCAAGAGGCGTCCCGGCAGTTCAGGTATGCGCTGGGTGGCGGCAGGGAGCGACGGGCAGGGGCAGCAGCCGCTGCAAATACTGGTAGTGGGTAAGAGGGGTCACGCCGCAAGGACTGCCCCCGATTTCCTTACAATATGTGCAGGGAGGCAAGTAGCTTCTGCATAAGCCACAGATCTCCCCAGACCCCAGCTAGCCCCTACTCAAATACAGGTTGCGACAGGGACAGGCCCTTAGGTAGGGACCCTGCCCCTTGTTGTTTGTTAGTTCAGGGACACAGCAAAAATGCTGCGCAGCCCTGAGTTTGTGGTTCCAGGACCAGACCCTGTCCGTACAGGACTGGGTACACGGTTGGATCATCCTACAGGACATCATCTCACGTGGAGGAGGAATCGTCGCCAGATCGTTGATCCACTTATCTTCGCGTCAGCGCGCCCGGGTGTGGACACACCCAGCAGGTACCATTATACAACAAGTGAACCAACTATATCCTCCTCTAGTACGCGTCTGATCACCTCCTGAGGGGTGGGTGTGGTCTTTGGAACTTTGGGTACATGGTGTGGGGTGAGGCCCTTCGAGGCGTGGGGCAGTTTTATCCTCTAGCCATTAGAGTCTAGTGTTCAGGGTTATCTGTTATATCTAATGTTCAGTAAAGGCCTTTCCTATCTTTTTACAAAGCTATGTGTTCTGTGATTGTGTCCTGTGAGGGCCTGTTTCCCCGCTCTGCTGGGATAACTCCAGGTGGAGGCGCTGCACTATAAGATTAAGTGATACACCCAGGCTCTCTGTGGCAGAGGCTTAGGCTCCTGTGCCAACAGTAAAAGGACAGCAGCCAGTAGCATAATTACATCCTACTCCAGATGTCACTTAGGGGGGGGGAAACGGCTACATTAATATATTTTATACCATTTTCCTTTATTGTAGAACATATCCTTTACACTCCGTCAGTTATGTTTCCCAATTTTCCATCTCTAAGTTACCCCAACTCCTTTTCCCATTGATCCCATATTGTAATTTAGTTTTCAGCAGAGGATTTTGATAATCGCATATTAATAAAAATCCTCCCTTTTCTAACAGGCCACATTGGATGCTGCTCCCGCCATTCTCGCATTATCAGCATCAGCTGCTTCGGATGCATCGTTCTGCACTTCTGCCGCCATTAACAGAGTGATAACACACCTCCTGCAGCATATTGGTCACAAATTTAACAAAGGTCCTTAATGCAGACGCACGCGATAAGCCACTTTTCAGCACTGATCGGCAGTTTTCAAACACGCTCAATTCTAAGCCCGGTCAGTTTATCGTGCTGATCGCCACTTTAAGGGTTGGATTTTTTCTCAAAATTGTCTTGCCACAAAAAGTTGGCAAGAAGGGGGTAAGAACCGGGGATGAGCAACGAGATGGCACTTAGAAACTAAAATGCATTTTTCCTGCATCTGATTGATGCCGGGATACTCCGAGCTGTATACCCATTAATATTCCACCGGAGACCTCCGGCATGAAACTGATGCATGAAAAATGCTTTCCAGGCAACACTTCATTACCTTATCGGCTAACCACTAAGGCAATGAGGGGTTAGACACCAGTGCCAGGTTTATTGTGTGTAGCGGGGGTTGGTTGAAGGTGGTATTTGTCCCTTGAATGGGTGTTTAGGCTTTTAGGGGGGTTGTGGGTGGACTTAACCCATCATTACCATAGCAGTTAATACCGCTAAGGTAATGAAGGGGTTAACCTCTCCAGCTACCACCCAATATGCCTAAACACCTATCCTTGGGGCTACGACCCCCTTCACTCACCCCACAACACAATAAAACAATACACACAACAGGTCCTACTACCCACCTCCCAGGCCACAAATAACCTTTACAATATCTAATAAACAACAATACCACCTTCAATACACCTTGGATGGTCCCCGCTAGGCCTCCGTGGGCCTCCATGTGTCCCGGCGGTGTCTGGGGGTCCCTGAGTCATCCCCATGGGTGTTTGAGTCATCTCCCAGGTTGGGCCCTCTGGTGGTTCCCCATGGGGGTCTGGGTCCCCGGTTTCCCTCCCTGCAAGTTTCCGTGGGTCCTCAGGTGGTTGGGTGCAACATTCGGGGTCATTGTGTGGCCCCTTGGGGCACTCTGGGGGGTTCTCGATGGACTCTGTGGTCCCCGCATGCCTGCGTTACCTTTCCATATTTTAAAAAAAACAAAAACTGGGCCTACATTTCAATAAATACACCTACCTCCCCACCACAACACATCTAGTTACAGTAAGGGCAAAATAACTATTATCCAAACTAAGTAACAGATAATTTGCCCATTATTAAAACACACATTAGCCTGGCCATAAATAAAGCAAATAAAAAACGTTTTACTTACCCCTTCCAATGTGAAGGGCGTCCTCGTCAGCAATACTGCCAGAATCACTCTTACTATCCGATTACCAGAAGAGTGTTAACCATCCTGGATTCGTATCTCCCATAGCTAAAGATTAGAGTTACAACCCAGGACTGCCACTTCTTTACTGAACTCTGATATTCATGTCTGGCGGAAAATGTATAGTGGGAGCTAAACGTACATATAACGTCTCAGGCTGAGCTCCTGAGTAAAAGTGCAGGCTGTAACACGTGAACACTCGAACTGCTGGGGAAACACAGAATACAAAATGTACGTAATTGCCGTATATATTTTCCCGTGTTCAGTATGTATATAGGGAAAATGTATCCCCTCTAACTGGAATCCCTCGGTGAATAGTCAGCTCCATCAGTATGGTTTCCACAAATAAGTTGCGAGGAATACTGGTCATAAAATAGGAATCTTTATTTAAAAAATAAAATAATAAAATGATTAAAGATGCATATGTCAACCCAGGATAGCCCAAATGGATCTCTCTATAGTCTTGTATGCTTAAAACCTTTCTCTGGGAGCAGGAGAAAAGATGTGCCGAAAGCACTGACTCTCTGCAGTCTCTCTCTACTGATGTCAATGGGCTCCGTCTCACAAGTCGGATCCCACGTCTGCCCTCCAGTGCTCACTAATTCACTGTACGATTTCATAACTCTAACCTGTTTATTCTTGGGTATAGTCCAGTGTGGCTATCTAACATCACTCGTAGCAGTGATCAAGGGAAATTGTAAAACCTTGATGGTTTCCTGCTTGAAAAAAGTATATAGTAGCAATTATCTGATACTGCCATAGAACAACTACTATTACACAGAACGTCCCAGGTTCGTGCCTTCTGACCCTCCTTATCCTAGGCCTCCTCCGGCTATTTGTCCTGTTTCTGACGCTGTGGAATCAATGCAGATCGGCAGTCAGTGGATCCGTACTCCCGACAGGACGGCCAAGAGGGTTCGCCGCCAGGATGAGGGCCTATGCTATTATTGTGGATCACCAGATCATGTGGTACGTTTTTGTCCTTGAGGCCCAAAGAATAAACGGGACCAGCCACGCAAGAGGGACTTACCCTCGGATCAACTGCTTCTCGCTCCCTCTCTAAAGAGGAACTCCCTAAAAGGATTATGCTCCCAGTTTTGCTTGAAGGCCTGAATTTTCGTGTCAGTACTGCTGCTTTTCCCGATTCAGGCTCCGGTGGTAAATTTTGTGGACCAAGATTTCACCACCCGTAACATGATTTCTCTTATCTCCAAGAAAGCACCAATTGGACTCGAGGCTATTGATAGACGTCCTTTGCAACCAGCTTTCATCACGTTAGAGACCTTCTCTCACTTTATCTGCCGGTACTCACACCGAGATCATCTCCTTTGACGTAATACACTCTCCTTAAGTTTCAGTTATCCTAGGGTTACCTTGGTTACAGCATCACAACCCATAGATTGGAGGGACTGCAAACTGATTCAATGGGAGCCAGAGACAGACGCCTCACCCTCGCCGGTCATAGCTCCTGCCACAGTTATCGCGGGAATGGAAACGCCTTCTGATAGCAACTCCACTCTTCCTGAACTATATGCTGATTTCATCGATGTTTTCAGTAAGTCTCAGTCAGAGGTCCTGCCTCCTCATAGACCCTATGATTGTCCCATTGATCTGGTCCCTGGTGCCGTCCTGCCAAAGTCTAAGTTCTACCCCTTGTCTCTCCCAGAGACTGAAGCCATGGCAACCTTCATCAAAGAGAATCTTGAGAAGAGATTCATTCACAACTTTTCGTCTCCCGCTGGTGCCGGTTTCTTTTTTGTGAAGAAAAAGGATGAATCCCTGAGACCATGCATTGACTACCGAGGCCTCAATCTTATTACTGTCAAAAACCGGTATCCCTTGCCTCTGATTTCGGAACTGTTTGATAGGCTTAAAGGAACCAACATTTTTTCCAAGCTAGATCTCCGAGGAGCCTACAACCTCATATCGAGGTTTTGGCGTGCTTTCTCCAAGAGGATTGGTATGTCCTTATCCTTTTCTTCAGGCTATCATCCCCAAACTAATGGGCAAACTGAGAGACTTAATCAAAGCCTTGAACAGTATCTACAATGCTTTATTTCTGATACCCAAGATAATTGGGTTGATCTGTTACCATGGGCGGAATTTGCTTCCAATTCTCTCCGTAATGAATCTACGCAAGAATCTCTGTTTTTCGTGAATTACGGCTTCCATCCAAGTCGGCTTCCAATCTCCAACACTCCCTCAGGAGTGCCAGCAGCCGATGAACGGGTAACCACGCTACAGAACTCATGGATCAAGATCCAATCCGCACTCCTTAGTGCAGCTCAGAGGTTCAAGTCTCAAGCAGATCGTCGTCGTCAACAGGCTCCCAATTACAAGCCAGGGGACCGAGTCTGACTTTCAGCAAAGAATATCAGACTGAAGACTCCTACCCCGAGATTGGCGCCGAGGTTTTTAGGGCCTTTCTTGATTCAGGAACAAATCAATCCTGTCATGTTCCGTTTACAGTTGCCTTCACCCATGAACATTCCCAACGCGTTCCATGTATCCCTGCTCAAGCCTTTCGTTCAGAGCAATCGCTTCCATGCAAGAGCCTGTAAACCCAACCCTATTACAGTCCAAGGACACTCAAAATTCGAGGTGCAGTCCATCGTGGATTCCCGTATATCCAGGGGAAAAGTACAGTTCCTTGTACATTGGAAGGGCTATGGTCCAGAAGAGAGTTCCTGGATATCAAGGGAAGACATTCATGCTCCAGCTCTACTCAATCGCTTCCACAAAAATTTCCACAGAAGCCTTGGATGGTTCGTCCTGAGGTCGATCCTGAAGGAGGGGGTACTGTAAGGAATCGGGGGCCACGTCCTTGCGGTGTGACCCCTCCTTATCCACTACCAGTACTGCAGCAGCTGCTGCCCCGCCCCCCCGTCGCTACCCATGCCGCCATCTTGGATTCTGGCGCTGGTGTTACAGAGCGCGCGCTTCCTTCTAGGATTTATAGCGCACGCATTATGCCTGTCTCCGCCCCCGCTCCGCGCGGGAGTCTTCACCATGTCTCCAGCTGTGCTCTCAGCTGTGCTCTACAACTTCCTGGTGTCTCAGCCACTCACGAGCAGCTCCTCGACACCCCCCCGCCATGCCCCTCGTCCGGATTGGCCATTGCCGCTTTAAGTATCCTGCTTTGCTTTCACTTCCTTGCTCTGCATAGCTCCTTGCTACCTGTGTTGCCTGGAACCTGTGTCGTGCTCTCTTTGTGTTTATTCCTACAGCTATTGACCCGGCTCATCTGAATACCCCCTCTGGCTCCTGAACTCTGCTTTCCTACTGACTACTCTACCTCTAAGACCCTCGGACTCAGCTACGGATTTTGACTACGGAACTTTCTATATCCTCGGACTCGGCAAGTACTTGACCATTCTTTATCTACATCCAGGCCTGGCCACGCTACTACGCCACATCCCGGACATGCCCCCTCTGCTGTCGGTGCGTACTCTTTGCATCACACCTCAGTACAGGGGACTTGTCTGGTCCCAGACCAGAACCTTCAGGGCTGCACAGCGTTCTGGCTGTGTCCCTGAACTAACAAACAACTAAAGGGGCAGGGTCCCTACCTAAGGGCTTGTCCCTGTAGCAACCACATACTAGTATGTGAGTAGGGGCCTAGCTGGGGCCTAGGGGAGATCTCTGACCTAGTGCAGAGGCTACTTGCCTCCCTGCACATATATGCCCTCCCCTGTCTGTGTCCCAGCTCCTACTGATCTGCAAGCCTGAGCGCGCAAAATGTATCTCTCTGCTCATGGGAAGCTGGCCCTTGCATTGGCTCCCTGGCATCACCTGGGCTCCGGCCCCTAGGGCTGCTGGGAGTTGTAATCTTTTGGGAGCCTTTCTATCATTGGGGCCGCGTGTGCTATATCTATCGCACATGCGTGATGCTGTAATGGCCTTTGCTAGCACTATCTGCGCCTTTGCAAACTGTAATGGCCACCGCGACTCCACACACTGACTGCGCATGCGCGAACCTCGCACCAACCCCAACATGGCCGCCAAACACCTTATGCGCGACACTCCGCGCATGCGTGAACACATCAAACACGGCGGCG